>ML800421.1:129834-154710 GCA_009831015.1 Picea engelmannii
AGTTATTGAATTAATAGGAAGAGCCCTGATTCAATTCCATGGACGCGTTTGATCTCTGTGTGTTGCTGATATTATGCTTGTGCATGTTTGCTTCTTTCTATGCTTATTTGTTATATGCTGCTTATGTGATTTCATATCAGGTTCGCAACCAGAGAGAGTGAAGGAATGGGGTTCCATTGTTTCTCTGTTTAGGCCGGGAGATTCCTGCATAGAGGCAGTTGAATACCTCCGCATGGAGTGTGTCGAGGAGGCTAAACAGTGAACCTTTGTTCTCACTTCGTTCAGAGTGAGCTTGGGTGATTCGAGCCGTGCAGGTGAGTACGGGTCGAGGGTGAACCTCAGTGGCAAGTCTGGGGAGAGGAAAGGGCTTGGACCCTTCGGGCCCGTGAGAAACAGAAGGTCCTGGTGGAGCGACCGCCTGCTGAGAGAGCGGGGTTGCGTCACCTTACAATGTCATGTGATGAACAAAATTTGATGCCACAATGTGATGAACAAAACATGATGTCACAATGTGACGAACATAACCATATTGTCACAATGTGATGAACATAGTCTTATACGATGAACATATAATTTGACGAACATAACCATATTGTCGCAATGTGATGAACATAACTATGGTTGAACTTGGTTGATAATGAACATATGACATTTATTCTCATCACATAGCCACTTTTTACTTAAGTCTCTTGTCATACCAATGTCATGAAGATAGCCCCGTGGTCACGATATCTCCATCATCGTCAATATGTGAAAAACAATATATTGTCATTGTGATGTTATGAACATATCCCCATCGTCACAATGTGACACAAATATCCAATTGTCATAATGTGATGCAAATATCCTGTCCTCATAATGTGACAAACATAGCTCCATCATCGCACTATGAGGAACTTAACCATATTGTCATGATGTGATGAATATAGCCTTATACGATGAACATACAATGTGATGAACATAACCATATTCTCTCAATGTGATGAACATAACTATGCTTGACCTCAGTTTACCATGACCATGGTTGACTTTGGTTGACCATGTTTGACAACCCTTTTCCATAGATGACCATGGTTGGCCATAACCATATTGTCGCAATGTGACGAACATAGCCTCATCATTGCAATGCGATGAACATAACCATATTTTCGTAATGTGATGAACATATCATCATCATATCAATGTGATGAACATATCCTCATTGTTGCGATATGACACAAATATCCTATCATCATAATGTGAAAAACAATGTCTTGTTGTCGCAATGTGATGAACATAGACCTGTCATTGAAATAAATGTCTTGTCGTCATAATGTGATGATCATACTACATTTATGTTCATCACATACTCATACAACATATGATGAACATATGACATTTATGTTCATCACATAGGACATGTATGTTCATTACATAGCCACTTTTTACTTATATGTCATCGCAATGTGATGAACATATCCTTATCATCACAATATCCTCAACATTATCAATATGTGACAAATAATAACTCACTGTCACAATTTTATGAACATATCCCCGTTGTCACAATATGACACAAATATCTTGTCGTCCCAATGTGACAAACTTAGCCCCCCATCGCAATATGAATAAAATAGCCATATTGTTGCAATGTGACGAACATAGCCACATCGTCATGATGTCATGAACAAAGCCTCGTCATCGTAATGCAACACAAATATCCTGTCATCAAATTGTGACAATTAATTCCAAATGTTGCTATTTGAATGTCATCCATAGTCTTAGTCAATGATGGTCATGGTCATCCATGGTCACCTATGGACAAGAACTATCAAAACATGGTTAACCATTTTCAGCCATGGTCAACCATCATCAATCATGGTCATGGTCAACCATAGTGAAGGTCATCCATAGTGAAGATTAACCATAGTGAAGGTCTATGAAAGTCAACCATGGTGAAGGTCTATGGAAGTTAAACCATGGTCATGTTTGAGTTTATGGATAAAATAAAAAATAAAAAATTAATTCATGACTTTGTTTTTAAATTTATGGTTGCAAAAACTATTATTATAAATTGTTTATTTAAATGTCAATTTATTTATGTGACTGTAATATTCAAGATTTTTTTTTTAATCTTAATTATACAATAAAATCATTTAAGTCATTTTCATTAATATGTTTAAAATTTTATTTTAAATCATTAAGTCATTTTCATTAATATATTTAAAATTTATTTTTTTATTATAATTATGTATTATTTTGTTTTGGGATCTTTTATAAATGATTATTTTGTTGGTTTAATTGAAAGTAAATTGTTTAAAATAATAATCAAAATACTAACATATAAAATATAAATACTTTTTAATTGAAATTAAATTATTTAAAATAGTCCCCAAAATAATAACACATAAAATACAAGTAATTGAACAAATTAAAACAATAATAATAAAAACTACATCAAAAGAATAAATTCAAAAATTACCAATATTAAATAATTATATTATTTATAATAAAAATTACTTCAAATAAATAAAAGAATAAATTCAAAAATTATCAATATTAAATAATCATATTATTTTTTTTAAAGAAAGTGTTCAATGTAAATCAAATGTATAATAAGAATATATTATATCAAGAAAAAAGATAATATTTTATATTTTAAACCAAATTTCTAATAACAATATTTTACTCTAATAATTTACTACTACAAATCAAAAGTGTTTTCAACCCCTTTCTTTGTGTTTTTGTGACAATGCCAATTTTCAAAACCAAAAAGTGGAATGCATAAATGCATACACTAATTTTATATATGCTTATTTGGAAGGGATAGATTTTATAGTTCAAGGTCATATGCTAATGCTATTAATGTTCTTACAAAAAGTATGATTCTATGTTTCCTTCTATGTAATATATCACATACATTCAAAGTTCCTATCTTTTCACAAAGGAAACACTTAGTTAGATTTATTTTTTAAACTTCGCCAAAACCTCCTTTTCGTACTATGTCGAATACAAACCAACCTCATCATGTGACGAGCATAACCTGACATTGCAATATGACGAAAAAAATACAGATGTTACAACCTAACAAATATGGTAATGTTGCAATGTGTCAATCATAGTAACGTCGTACAGTGACAAACATAGTAACGTTGCAATATGATGAAAATAGTAGTGTTGCAATCTACTAAACATAGTAACATCACAATGTGACGAACATAAACTAACGTCGATATGTAACAAACATAGTTGTGTCATCGCAATGTGGATAATAATGCTGCAATGTGAAGAATATAAACAGACATCACAATGTGTCGCACATTTCCCTTTTGTTGCAATATGATGAACATTTTGTCATGTTACAATGTGATACGCATATCCCAACGTCCCAATGTGACAAACATTTTGAAACGTATCAATACATCGAACATAATAATGTTGCAATCTAACAAATATAGTAACGTCGCAATGCGATGAACATATATAGACATCGTGATCTGGTGAACATTGATGCAGCCCCCCCTACCTCACCAGGGTGTGTCGACCTCCCATTCAATGGATCGGTCTCCTTCATTGAGATGGAAAAGCTCCTTGTTCTATCGTGACCTTAGGCTATGTCCCAAGGCTCAAAAAAACATACACTTTTTGCGATTCATGACTCTGCATACGAGATCTCCGACTTTTTGTCCTTCGAAACGTCGAACTCCGAAATGGGGTTTAGCTCTACAGCTAGCTCCTCCCTTAACCTTTCATTCACGTGACCACCGACACAACCATAAGTCTAACCCACAAAGGGTATTTTAGCTTTCACGATTTTAGGGCTATGGACGAATTGCAAACCCAACCTTTCGATCCCCGAAACCCTGAATCTCGATCCTCATCTAGGCCAGATCCAATGACCCTGCTTCCTCCTCACTTCAATGATAACGATTGGTTCACAGTTTCGCGAGTCAGAACTTCACGTCTCACGAATCTAAGTCCTTTGGACCCCCAGTTCCCGAAACCCTGATGACTCTCTCCTGGATGCTCAGTGGTCCAAATCTTCCACTTCAGGAATGGTCTCAATCTCTTGTCACAAGTTCCCTTTCAGAACTTTTGGGAACTCTACACTCCTGATCCCCCGATGGTAAAATGAAAAAATTCTCAACACACGGGGTCGACGGCCCATGTTCTATTTTGATCAACGGTCCTCATTCAATCATGATTCCTCCTTTTGTGATTTCTGGGATGAGTGTCAACTGACGCTCATCTTTGGTTTCCCTGATGACCAAAACACCGATCAACATATATCTCTGACACCTGACGCTCCAAATATGATGATTGAAAATGTTTTCACGATTCGACGATTAACGAGTCTTCGCTCCTCACCACCCTTATGCACTTAATCTCCGAACCCCAAGGGCTTCTGGATCTTCGACACATATCCTTCACTATGGTTGGCTCAAATGATTTCAAGACTTTTGTGAACCCATTCCCCTCTACATACACAAGGTTATATCCCGCGCACATTCCTCTGGATCCGATGGCTATCGGTCCTCTGCGCTAGATCTGAATATCTATGGTACTGCTCCTCTTGATCTTTCCCATCTCTCAGACTTAGAGTATTTCTAAGTGTTCAAAGCCTCAACTTTAAATTCCCCTCTGCTTCAGGTCTATGCACAAATATCTCAAATAACTCAATTCGAGGGATTTTCTTGAAAAGAAAACACCTCTCACCCACCTAGAATTCTTTTGTACTATGCTTTCGAACCTTGGCTACTTCTAGCACCTGTGCACTCCTTGCACCTGATTTCTCAAGTTTCCCTTGTTCTTTCTGAACCTCCCTCTCTGATTCATTCCAAAACTCAGTTAATGCACACCTTGCGGTTGGGATGCACACCTTGCATACAATATTCAAAAGAGAAACAATTGAAACTTCTCCAGTTCATTACAGATTCATAATGTCATCCTCTTGGACTCTCATACATGAACTAGAATGAAAAAAAACAAACAGACATGCATGTAGAATAACATTCAATCGATCCCACTCAAGATAAGCACAATCCCATGGATTGGAACAATTTCCGTTTGTTCTATTCATGCATAAGAACAAAAATTACATGGTGTTTCTGCTTCATTTTCTCCTACTCTTCTTCTACCTACCTCTCCTCTACAATACGATAAGGAAAGTTTATCTAGGTATTGGCTCCACGAGATCTCTCGCCCTCTTATGAAACTATCATTTTAGGCTTTTAAAACTAACACCTACTCAATCCTATTACATTAACTGCTAATTACTATCAGGTAGAGTCAACACTCCATGCCTATGATCTCTTACAATCCTTAGAGACTTTACAAACAAGTTACATTAAAAAAAAAATTGATACAAAAACATCTCAACAACCAATTTAAATTCTGAGTAAATGCTCAATTTGAAACTCTGTTATTGCTGAGATGGCATCCTTTTGCCTCCACACGTGCATTGTTGATTCTGAAGGTGATGCTCCAGCATCATACTCCTCTGGTTGAAATTTTCCATGGACTCCTCTCCATGAGGTCCTGAACAGTCTTCCCATGTTTCATAATATCATGTTCTGTGACCTAACTTTCATCTTTCATTGGATGATATTTCCATTTCACTAAGTACTCACGATATGCCTTCCTCCTTGTTTTCGTTCCATCCCTATGTTCAATGATTTCCTCAATTTGAGGTTTTTCTGTTGTGGGCAATTTTTCTTCCCACAAAATTTCCTTCTGATCATCTGCTTCTCTTGCTTCATCCTTCATGTAAGGTTACAAGTATGTAACATTGAATATCAACGATATCCCAACATTATCTGGCAACTCAATCTCATAAGCATTGGCTGTGAATTTTCTGAGAATCCTGCATCGTCCAATCTTTTTCATATTTAACTTGTTGTATGTTCCTCTTGGGAACCTCTCTTTTCTCAAATGAGCTAAAACTTCATCTCCAAATTCGAATTATACTTCTCTTCTCCTTTGATCAACTCTACTCTTATACTTCTAGTTGTTGTCTTGTAGCTACTCTCTGACTCTGTCATGAAGCCTTTGCATCTCTACTGCAAATTCTTTTGCTCTAGAACTTCTGAACTCATCACGACTTAAATTTCTCATTTCTGTGATCTCCCTTGGCTGTATACCATACACAATTTTGAATGGACTTCTTCCTGTACTCCTATTCATTGAATTATTGAAGGCAAATTCTGCTTGTGCCAGAATTTGATCCCATTGTCGACCTTGCTCAGTTACTAAGCTTCTCAACAAGTTTCCAAGACTTATGTTTACAACTTCAATCTGTCCATCTTTCTGAGGGTGATACACTGAACTAAAAGATAATTTCATCCCCAACCTCTTCCATAGAGTCCTCCAAAAGTGTCCTACGAATTTGGTGTCCCTGTCTGAAACTATGTTTCTCGATGATCTGAAAATAGGGGGCTGACTTGTTATGCTATGAAAGCACCCTCTACTTCATTAAAATAAACTTTACAGGACCTTGCTCCATGTGTTAAAATATGCAAGATAAATTATGTGCCAAGCTTATGCATCTTCTTTTAAATGTTCATGTGTGAGGAAATGTTCTTTTAAATGGTTAAATATGTTCCTTAAATAAATACATAGCAACATAAATTGCATCAAATAAACCATCAAAACTCACAATAATAACAAGATGATAAAGGAGTTCACCCCTCTCTAGGCTACATCTCCTTGAGCCTCCTTCAATGGACTTGGCTCTCTGGGATTAATTTGTCAAATATTCTTTTACAAGCTACTGCTCAACTTCAATGGAAATTCTGACTATATGATTGGGATCAAAATACATAAAAACCCCAAAAATGACTAATAGAACTCTGAAAATGGATCATGGCTCATCTGGGCATGACCTCTTCTACATGTGGCCTTAAGCTTCCCTGAGCTTCTTTGTGGAAAAAACACTTGTAAAAGTCCTCAAATGGATCTAAAACCTATCCCAAAGTGTTAAGATCATAACAATTAGCCAAAAATGATTATTCAATCACAGAAAATAGACATGGGCTCATCTGAGCATGACCTCAATCAATGAGGGCTTCAAGGTCCCTGGAGCTCTTTGAAACATCAATGGTTAAAAAAATGCAAAAGCAGTCTTCAAATACCTTTGAAAACAGTTCCAATGGATTCATAACGTCTAAAAACCCCTAGATAGGATTTTTGGGCACCTCATTTGGCCAAAAAATTAAGAAGATAGGCCTCCTGCCATTTTCTTCCTTCAAGCTTGTTGTCTCTGGTTCACCAAAACGCACCTCTGTGTGCCCAACCTAGCACACACACTCAAATTCATGCTAAAACCTAGCACATGCATGTAACCACAAAAACGGTCAAAATTTTGAACGGTTAGGGTGCGCCCAGCTCCTAACCGCCAAAGGCATGGGCATATGGGTAAACACTCGAAACCATGGGCTAACCGTTGTTAAAAAACCAAATTCCTGCATGAAAATATTAAGGTCATATGGTAATACACATAAAACCAGGGGCTAACTCCATTGTAATACCAAATCCGTGTGCGCTCTCCGTGACAAAGGGTCATATGGGCAGACATATGAAACCGGGGGCTAGGGCTATGCCCCAGCCCGGACACCCGCCAACTATTAAACAAATCCAATTTTAATTTATATAAAACCATTCATATAACAATCAATACGATGTGGTATGTTGGCAACCTAGACTTTGCAAATGCTTTTCACAGGAGAGGAGGTCCAGGGTTCGATCCCCACGGACCCATAAACTTTTAAAACCAACAACCATTACCAATAACAGGGTGCCACGTGGTAGCCCACGACTGGTCCATGTGGCACCGTACATAACCAAAAACTGCCACGTGTCGCAATATCACTCGTCCAACTATTAGCCACATCATCATATGGACTCTGCCACGTCAGCATCCATACAGACTGTACGAACTGTATAGTCAACACAAATTTTTTTTTCCTATTTGATGATTCGAACATATCGTGATATCTCTCTCATCCAACGTCCGTTTGAACCCAAACAAGTTGCGTTGGTTTCATGACAACAAGAGCTACGCACCAGTTTGTTTTGAGGCAATTCCAAGAACTTTGATTTTTGAGCTAAATTTTGACCCTTGGTCCAGATTTTGATCACTCAACAATCCATGTAGTCTTACTACTTCCCTTAAAAGAAAATTGGCAATTTGTGTGGCATCATTTGTTTTCTGGCATGGTATGAAATGTGTGATATTCGAGAATCTGTCCACTACAACAAATATGGAATTGCTTCCTTTCTGAGTTCTAGGAAATCCCAAAACAAAATCCATGTATATGGCATCCCACGACCTCTCTGGAATGGAAAATGGATGATACAGCCTAGTGTTTTGTTATTTTCCTTTTGCATATTGACAAATTATGCATTTGTTTAAGAACTTCTTCACTTATGCTCTCATGCTCAGCCAATAATAAGAATTGCTCAGTTGTGAAAATGTCTTATCATGACCAAAGTGTCCAGCCAAACCTCCACTGATTTTTTCCTTCAGCAGGTTGTCCCTCATGGAGCACTTTAGAGTGCATAATTGGCTTCCCTTGAACAATAATCCATCCTGAATCAAGTATTCAGTCCATGGGATTTTGTATCCCATCAAAGGATTCTTGCATGTCTTGTAAGCCTCTTTGAAATATGCATCTTCTGTATACATTTATTTGATGTGTTCAAACCCCAAAGTCTCCACCTGGAATTCCTATACAATCAAACTCCTTCTGCTAAAAGCATCTGCGACTTTGTTAGCAGTTCCAACAATGTGTTTAATAACAAAAGTAAAATTTTGCATGAATTCTACCCATTTTGCATGTTTTTGATTCAACTTTTCTTGCCTAGTAATAAATTGCAAAGCATGATTATCACTGTACAAGACAAATTCTCTAGGAATTAGATAATGTCTCAATTTTTTCAAAGCTTGAATCACTATATAAAATTCCTTGTCCTATGTGGAATACTTTTTCTTGGTATCTTTCAGTTTCTCTCTATCAAAGCCAAGGATCTAAGCCTGCCCGGTAGCCCAAGCGAGCATTCCAACCCGGTATCCAGGCCGAGTATGCGCGTCGAGTAGCCAAGTATCCAAGGCACATGCAAATAGCGCAGCATCAAAGCTGAGTAGTCAAGTTGAATAGTGAGCATCCACAGTGAAGTTGCCCAGTAGAGCATCCCATGATCTAGGGAGCTAAGCCAAGTAGCCCAGCTGAATATCAAAGCCCGGTTGCTTCGAGCAGCCAAGTACCGAAGCCAATAAGCAACTGGCCTATTGTCCTAGCTCAAGACTGCTCCAATAGCTAACCCACTTGCGTCACATCTCACTTGAAATGTTTTTCTGAAATCTAGCAAGACCAGAATTGGTTGCTCTATGATTTTCTGCTTCAATAGTTTGAAACTTTTTTTAGCTTCTTCTGTCCAACTGAAGGACTTGTGTTTTTTCTTCACAGTATCCAACATGGGTGCACATATGCCACTAAAATTTCTGATAAACTTCCTATAAAATCTTTTTAACCTTTGAAAACTTCTTACTTCAAACATGTTGCTTAGTGATGGCCATTCTCTAATTTCTCTTACTTCTTCTAGGTCCATATTCAATTCATTCGAAGAGATTACGAAACCCAAATATATGAGATCCTTCTTCATAAAATAACTCTTTTTCATATTTATCAGTAGTTTCTCTTGTTGTAATCTTTCCATCACCAATGTCAAATGTCTTAGGTGTTCTTCCTTTGTATTGTTGAAGATTAGTATGTCATCTAGATATACTATGACAAATTTCCCTATGAAATCTTTCAGCACTTCATTCATCAGTCTCATAAATGTACTTGGTGCATTTGTCAATCCAAATGGCATGACCAGCCATTCAAACAATCCCTCATTTGTCTTGAATGATGTTTTCCATTCATCTCCCTCTCTCATTCATATTTGATGATATCCACTCTTCAAGTCTATCTTGGAAAAATAGCTTGCTCCACTCAAACAGTCCATCAAATCATCCATCCTTGGTAAAGGAAATCTGTATCTAATGGTTATCTTGTTAAAGGCTCGATAATCTATGCACATTCTCCATCCTCCATCTTTCTTTGGACTTAATGCAGTCAGTACTTCACATGGGCTTAGGCTTTCTCTGACTAACCCTTTATCCAACAATTCCTGGACTTGATTTTTGACCTCCTCATTCTCTCTAGGTGTCAACCTATAAGCTGCTTTATTTGGTAAACTAGCTTCTGGAATGAGATCAATATGATGGCTTATGCTTCTAATGGGTGGTAGTGAGTGTGGTAACTCATCTATGACTATATCAGCAAAGTTTTCTAACAACTCTTGGATTTATATAGGCAAGTCTTCTACATAAGTATTTGTGAGGATAACTCTAGGCTTCCCCACTACAGCAAACTACATTTTCTTCTCCTTCTTGACTTCCTTCAAGAGTTCCTTCCTACTCATGAGAAGTATGCTTAAACTAGCTTATGTCTTTCTCTCTTTGTATTCTATGTGTAACAAGATATGTGTCCTACCATTCTTCTCTAGGGTATAGGTATTCTTCCTCCCATCATGAATAACCTTTCAGTCATATTTCCATGGTCTCCCCAATAAAATATGACAAACATGCATAGGAATTACATCACATATTATTTACTCTTTGTTGACTTACCAAGACTTGATGTCTTTTCTGCAACCACGATACCTTGTATGGCTTTGTATGTGCATTTGTCTTCAGCTCCAACTTCTCCACCATCTCCGTGGATATGATATTGTCAATGCTCCCACTATCTATGATGACTTTGCAAACTCTATCCATCGTCTTGCAAGTAGTTTTGAACAGACTTGTTCGCTGAACTGGTCCCTCTGGTTCCTTCTCGGGTTGAAGAAGAACTTTCCTCATCATGATTTTTCTTCCACCTTCTACAACTTCTTCTTCCACATGCTTCTCTGCTTCGATAATGTGTGCTACTCCACCTTCTTCTCTTTTTCTTTCAGGACACTCCCAAGATTTATGTCCTTATTTTCCACAGGTATAGCATCTGAGTATGCCTCCTCTAGCTCTTCCTCTTCCTCTTATTCTGGGAAAAGAACCTCTTCCTCCCTGTTGCCCCTCTCTGGAACTTCCACCCTTCTCACGGTGACTATGCTGCTTGTCAGCTTCAGGTTTCAATTTCTGAAACCTCTCTCTATTGGATCCCTTTCCTCTGCTCAAATTTTCACCTCTGCTTCTTTGGCTTTGCCTCCTAGCCAATTTTTCCTCATCTTTCAAGGCTACTTGATAAGCGTCTTCTGCTGTACTTACAGACATCATGCTGATTTCTTCTTGTATTTCATATCTCATCCCATTTATATGTATGGTTATCTTCTCATCCTCATTCTCCTTCTGTTAAACTCTAATGTTTAGCCAGTAAAACTCTTCAGTGTACTCCTTCACTGATAAACCTCTGTGTTTCAGGTTCTACAATCTCCTGTAAAGATTGATCTGGTAATCCTTTGGGATAAAATTGTCTTTCAGTTTAGCTACCATCCTATCCCAAATTTTAATTTTGTGTTTACCATTTCTTCTTCGTTCGGCCTACAGTTCATCCCACCATAATGCTACATGACCTTTCAGTCTTGTCACTGTATGCTTTACCATTTTATCTTCAATATCTTTGTAATCGAAGTATTTGGCCATGGCACATACCCAATCTAACGATTCTTCGAATTCCAAATTGCCCTCGTACATAGGTAACTCTATCTATGCTCTGGTGCCTATTTTTAAAACAACTTTTATCAAGTGGTCTTGTGCAGCATCCTTTGCCACATTTTTCCCATCTTTTGCCTCTTCTTCACTCTTGGCTTCACTGACATCACCATTATTTTGTTCCCTTCTCTGCATTGTTTCCATGGCATATAATATTATTCTGAGTCACCTCATTTCTTCTTCCATCTCTATGTTTGCTTTGTGCCTTCTTGGAGGCATGACTTCACTGCGTCACCTACCAACATAAATGAAATTCTCGTGAAGGATACCAACCTTCCTCTCTTCTTCTTTTGTCTGTTGTCCACAAACAAACTCAAAATCTTTTACTCTGGATTTGATACCACCTGATTTATCGCCCCTACCTTACTAGGGTCTATTGACATCCCAATTAATGTATCGTTCTCCTTCTTTGAGTTAGAAAAACTCCTTGTTCTATCGTGACCTTATGCTATGTCCCAAGGATCAAAACAACATACACTTTTCGCAATTCGCGACTCTGCATATAATCTCTCTGGATTTTTGTTCTTCGAAACGTCGAACTCCAAAATGGGGCTTATCTCTATAGATAACTCCTCCCTTAAACTTTTGTACATGTGATCATCGACGTGACCACAAGTCTAACCCATGAAGGGTATTTCATCTTTTGTGATTTTGGGGCTATGGACAAAGTGTGAAACCAACCTTTTGATCCCCAAAACCCTGAATCTCGGTCCTCATCTAGGCCAGATCCAATGACCCTGCTTCCTCCTCGCTTCAACGATCACGGTTGATTCACAGTTTCACAAGTCAAAACTTCATGTCTCACAACTCTACGTCCTTTGGACCCCTAGTTCCCGAAACCCCGATGACTCCCTCCTAGATGCTCAATGGTATAGATCTTCTACTTTAGGAATGGTCCCAATCTCTTGTCACAAGTTCCCTTTCAGATCTTTTGGGAACTCTACACTCTTGTTCCCCCGATGGTCAAATGAAAAAATTCTCAACACACTGGGTCGACGACCCACATTCCGTTCTGATCGACGGTCCTCGTTCAATCGCAATTCCTCCTTTCATGATTTCTTTTATGAGTGTCAACTGAATCTCTTCTCTGGTTTCCCTGATGACCAAAACACCAATGAGCGAAGATTTCTTAGACTTGATGCTCCAAATCTGATAATTGAAAATGTTTTCGTGATTCGGCAATTCACGAGTCTTCGCTCCTCACCACCTTTATGCACTTAAGCTCCGAACCTCGAGGGCTTCCGTATATTTGACACGTATCCTTTAGGATGGGTGGATCAAATTCTTTCGGGACTTTTGTGAACCCGTTCCTCTCTATGTACACAAGGTTATATCCCACGCACCTTCCTCCGTATCCAATGGCTATCGATCCTTTGTGCTAGATTTGAGAATCTATGATACTCTTCCTCCTAAGATTTCCCCTCTCTCAGACTTAGAGTATTTCAAAGTGTCTAATTCCTCAGCTTTCAATTCCCCTCTTATTTAGGGCTGTGCACAAAAGCACTATCCTTCCTGAGATTCATCCTCTTGGATGACTTGACCTCCTATGCACTCCTTGCACTCAAATATCTCAAATAACTCAATTCGAGGGATTTTCTTGAAAAGAAAACACCTCTCACCCACCTGGCGTTCTTCTGTACTATATTTTTGAACCTTGGCTACATCTAGCCCCTGTGCACTCCTTGCACCTGAGTTCTCAAGTTTCCCTTGTTCTTTCTGAACCTCCCTCTCTAAGTCATTCCAAAACTCAATTAGGGCACACCTTTCAGTTGGGATGCACACCTTGCATACAAGATTCAGAAGAGAAACAATTGAAACTTCTCTAGTTCATTACAGATTCATACTGTCATCCTCTCGAACTCTCATACATGAACTAGAATGAAAAAAAATAAACGGGCATGCATGCAGAATAACATTCATTCGATCCCACTCAAAATAAGCACAATCCCAGGGATTGGAACAATTTTCGTTTGTTCTATTCATGTATAAGAATGAAAATTACATGGTTTTTTTGCTTCATTCTCTCCTACTCTGCTTCTACCTACCTCTCTACAATAGGATAAGGAAAGTCTATCTAAGGATTGGCTCCATGAGCTCTCTCGTCCTCTTCTAAAAACTATCATTTCAGGGTTTTAAAACTAACACCTACTCAGTCCTATTACATTAACTACTAATGACTATCAGGTAGAGTCAACACTCCATGCCTACGATCTCTTACAGTCCTTAGAGACTTTACAAACAAGTTACATTAAACAAAAAGTTGATACAAAAACATCTCAACAACCAATTTAAATTCTAAGTAAATGCTCGATTTGAAACTTTGTTATTGTTGAGATGGCATCCTTTTCCCTCCATGCATACACTGTTGATTCTGAAGGTGATGCTCCTACATCAAACATAAATGAACATCGCAATCTGATGAACATATAAGGACGTCATGATCTGGTGAACATAAACAAACGTAGCAATGTGACAAGCATAGCCCTATCGTCGCAATGTGATGAATATATCCTCGTGCTGCAATTTGACACACATATCCCGATGTCACATTATGCCAAACATTTCCAAACGATGCAATGGGATGAACAAAACCCATTGTTGCAATGTGATGTACACAACCCAATGTTGAAATGTGACAAACATAGGCCAACATTGAAATGAGATGAACATTTATTGACATCAAAATGTGATGAACTTAACCCACTCTCTAACTATGATAAACTTATTCCAACGTTGTAATGTGACAATCAAATACCCTTCATCATAATTTGATGACAATAACCTTACAATGTCATGTGACAAATAAAAGTTGATGTCACAATGTGGTTAACAAAACCTGATGTCATAATCTAACGAACATAACTATATTGTCACAATGTGATGAACATATCCTTATACAATGAACATACAATGTGACAGACATAACCATATTGTCACAAAGTGACGAACATAATTGTGGTTGACCTTGGTTGACGATGAACATATGACATTTATGTTCATCACATAACCACTTTTTACTTAAGTGTCATGTCATCGCAATGTGATGAACATAGCCCCGTCATCGCAATATCTCCATTGTTGTCAATATGTGACAAACAATATATTGTTGTTGTGATTTTATGAACATAGCCTCGTCATCACAATTTGACACAGATATCCAGTTGTCATAATGTGATGCAAATATCATGTCTTCATAATGTGACAAACATAGCTCCATCGTCTAACTATGAAGAACATAACCATATTATCACAATGTGAATAACATAGTCATATACGATGAACCTAGCCTTATACGATGAACATACAATGCGACTAACATAACCATATTCTCACAATGTGACAAACATAACTATGGTTGACCATGGTTGACTTTGGTTAACCATGTTTGATAGATGTTTTCCAAAGATTACCATGATTGGCCATAACCATATTGTCGCAATGTGACGAACATAACCTCATCATTGCAATGTGATGAACATAACCATATTGTCGCAATGTGACAAACATATCCTCTTCATCGCAATACTTTATTAATGTATTAATACTTTTGTAACTTTTTTATTAATGCATTTATTAAATGTATTTTATGTATGAAATGTATTTTTTTATGCATTATTACTATAATAAAGTATTATAATACTTTATTAATGTATTATACATTAAAGTATTAATACTTTAATTTATACATTATAGTATTATAACATTGTATTACTAAATACATTATGGTCAATGTATTACTACTTTATTAATGTATTACTTTATTATTGTATTTATACTTTAGTAATTTATTTGTTAATAATAATAATAATAATAATCTATAAATTGGTGTATCAGACCCCGTCCACCCAGAGACCCCCTTCTCCCAGTGATTTGACTGGTAAAGTCTACGGAGGTATACATACCCTACCCCCTCTGGATTTGACCTTGTGACCTCTTAGGAGGAAACACATGTTCTTAACCATTAGGCCCACTCAAGCTGTATTTAATGTATTATTAATGTATTACTTTATTAGTGTATTAATATTTTAGCAATGTATTAATTAATAATGTATTAACTCATATAATAAGTTATGTTATTTTATTAATGTATCAATCAACTATGCACTAATGTAAATTAATACTTTAATTTATACATCATTATTATATATTACATTATTTTACTATATTACATTAATACATTAATACATAATTAATTTATATACATTAATACATTAACGTATTACATTAATACATTATTATTATGTATTACATTAATGTAATAATTAAATAATATATTAATTATGTATTAATACATTGATTCTCGTTCCTAAGACATGCCGATCGTCAACTAGCAACAACTAATTTATAAAACAAAAGTGGTTGATATACGTCGATCGGTGCCATTAATTTAGAAAGGTGTAAAATGGCGTTGATCGACATATATCAACCACTTTTATAAAGTCGTTGTTGATAGTAATATCACAATTAGGAAACACACAGTCAACTATGAATCAATAGTAACCCACAGTCATGTAGTGGAAGACCAAGAACTTGACAGTCGAGGGAAAGGACTTAAAGGAAAATGGCCCTGGAAATGGACATCCTCTGAACTATGTTGACCAACAATCAATTTGACCACCTAGATTGAAGGAGGTAGCTCTCATTATCCATGTATAGCATGTACGACTACAGTATGACCTCGATATTGAAAGTGAACAACCCATAGACATGGAAAGAATTGATCCAACAAATAATAATTCGTCCAAACAATTAGAAATTTGAACCAGTAATTAAATCAAAGGGAATTAATTGACAATCTAGGGAGAAAGGGGCAAGGGAAATTCATTCCAAGTCCATGGCATATGACCTTTACAATGATGAATTAGTTCTCACCTCAATAGGCCTCAAGCAAGGTGGAATCAACCCAAGGATTGAGAAATTCTAATGAAGGATAGATTTACACTTTGGAAGAGTAAGAAATTCACCTAACAATTGGATTAAATCAGTTTAGAAACTCCTACAAGATTTAAACATCCAAATATGAGTGTCCATTAATCTCCAATATCAGAAATCAACCTACGATGAGAGATGATATATCCATTTACTCATAAAATTACAACAAGTATGAATGAAAATTCTAACACTACATAGATAAATTGAATCTTAGTTCACTAAATAACACCATATCCACTAAAATATTTAGATAAACCATTAAAATGGGGTTCAGTAATTACATGAAGAAATAGGAAGAGGTGAGGTAATGGGAAGGTCATGTTTCTCCTATATTTGTTTTTTTCTTTTTATTTAATTCTCATTTTTCTTTCAAAGTCACTTTGTCTTATTCAACTTTAATTTTATTTAGATAAAATGGAGGGTAGACATATTGTACACACAAAAACTATTCTTAATATTCTAACTAATTCATTGAAGCATTACACACATATAAATACATTAATTTTTACTTTAAGATACATTGATTATCTTAGCCATACAATCAATTTGTTGAGAAAATCTCTCAACCACACACCTAAATAGGATCTAATATCTCTCCTAGATCTAACAAACTCCTAAATCACTCACATAGAGAAAATATCTACATTACAATTAGAAAACCACAATTTTAATAATATGATGATGAATATCTCATCTTAAGTACATAAGACAAGTAGGAGTTAATTACTCCAACACCCTCCCTTAACAAGTACTTGTCTTGATCTTTGTCTGGTACAGTGTTCATCAGCCTCCCTTAACCTTTTTGAAATATTACAGGCTACTAACTCCATCAAGTTGTATCTTAACCCTCATAAGGGTGTAACTCGAGAGTTGGATTCCTAAGTTGTTCTTCCGGATCTCCCAAAACTCAATTACTAGACACTCACACATTTGTTATGTAAACTCACTAGCAAACCACTCTCATGTCTCAACAACTATTGAGGGATCATTCCCTAGATCCACAACTCATGAACCAACTAGACAACCATCCATTCTGAGATTTTACCTGCACTTAATCCCTTTTGGAAATACAATACAACCTCCTTCATATGATTTGTTGATTCTATCATCATTATTTTACAACCAAAAATAATGTTAATATATTTAAAATAATTAACAAAATCCCTTATATTAAAACTTAATACTATTTTCTCTATTCTTAAAATACAACTCCGTTCAAAATACATAAGTGAGGTTTCCATGCCCATGTATTGCACCTATCCCTTTCTTTATGATCTACAAAAGCATGGATCCATCTCAACGGATCGAAGAAGCTTCCTCGAATTTCCCAATACTTCTCTGCAAGGATGATTCTTGTACAAGTAGTTGACACGTCACATTCTCACTGCCACACTTTGATTTGGCAGCTCTAGAAATGTTGATAGGACCCAATGATATGGTGGTGACTTCTCTCTTTAAATTACATCTAGATATTATGATTCAATGTGTCTCCCTTCATTGTAATTTTATTTATCTAATGACATCCTCTGAAATCCAACATGATTAATTGAAAACAGGTAGAGACTTAATTCGTATATTGCATCCTCCTCCTCTACACATCTAGCCATGCCAAGAAATTATATGCTTCAAGTTTGAAATGGTGGGAGTTCAAAAATGTAAAACAATATGTAATGTAATCTACTCACAATAACAACAATTTACTCTCACACAAACAATCTATCTACTCTCCTATAGTGGATTACATCTCTTTCATTTTCTTGGGCCCTCCTTGAGAGACTTAAACCCAAACCAGCTCTTGTACCAAGATAAAATAAGGGAGAGTAGATATTTTGTACACATGAAAACTATTCTTAATATTATGTTAATTCAATGAAGCATTACACACATAAAAATACATTAATTTTGGTCTTAAGATAGATTGACTATCTTAGCCATACAATCCATTTGTTGAGATAATTTCTCAATCATACTCCTAGATCACTCGTGTAGAGCTAATATCTACATTACAATTATAAAACCACAATCTTAATAATATGATGATGAATATCTCATATTAAGTACATAATACAAGTAGGAGTTAATTACTCCAACATATTTTTTTTTTACATCATTTAGATAATCTTCATAAATTGTCAAATTGTCACATTCATTTTTCATTTACATAGTTTAGATAACCTTCATAAATTTTGAAATTGTCTTGCATGTATTGATTCTTACCCATTCATCAATTAGGATCTATTTCAGATCAAACCTCCCCATTGAGAGGCTTTTTGGTCTCCAAAATCTCAAGGAAACCAATCTGGATCAATGTACCTTTTGTCTACCTCTCTAGAACATGGTGTTGAATCTAGCTCCTATAAATAGATCTGAACCGAGATTTGGCTCACTCGTGGCTCTAGCTCTAGTCCCTAGTTATGGGTCTATCTCTAGTTTTGGCTCACTTGTTCCTACAACGGAAGTCTTCTCACTAAATATCAGCTCTGAGAAATATCCATATTTGAAATCTAGACTCAACACTCATTCCCATTTCCTTCTATGTCTTGGGGATGGTCCATCTTTGCATTCATGAAGCCAAGTCGAATGCTAGTCTTCTTATTTAGTGTGACCCCATCATGTGACAACTCAAGATAAGTGTGGTTGCATTCCTCTGCTAAGATCAATTGCTTATCGACATGAAAATGACTCTTTGATTACTACACATGCTTACAATCACATCATGGAGTTCTCAATAACTCCTCCCTCCAAATTCATTAACCCATGTTCATCAATATTTGTCACATCTTCAAGAAGGGAAAATTATTTTGGAAGATTGTATGTAGAAATTGGAATGGTGTTTCATTGGTTGTTGGAATCAACTAATTGTCCTTTTTTACGGTGATGCAAACCTCTTGTGTTGTTATCTCTCCTTGGAAAAAAAATTCTCCTTGAATTGGATATGCATGAATCTCTTCACCTCCTATACTCTTCACTCTCCACATTATTCTCCTGGTTGTGAAACTTCTGGGGTGAAGTTCTAGGTGAATTCGCCAACACTTTTCTTCCCAGTTTCCACTCAACCTGGATTGGTGGAAAAATTTCATGGTGTTTCTACAAGGACCACCTGACATAGTCCTCTCCATGTGCCTCTGAGCTCAGTGTTGGATTGGAGAAGTCTTCTTTCCATTCCTCCTCTGAAATAAATCTCGCTTGTGGAATGTGGTTTGTTTCTCCTAAAAATAATATACCACCTTATGGCCTTTCTTCCCATAAATAACATTCCTTTGTATACCAACAACTCAGAATGCTATGGCCTCTCTTCTTGCAAAATTGAAAAACAAGGAATGTCTTATTTGATGAATACCTCTTGGTTGTCTTCTTATTTTTTCCTCGACTGAATGGATTTTTGCTTCTTTTAAGTGATGGCAAAGGATGAGTTTCTTCATGTTCTTCTCATCGATTCCCTTCTTCAATATTCCAAAAGAAGGATGAGGTGGTGGTGGGATTCCACCTTCACTTACCATTTTTTCTCCTTCTCTTGATGAGAAGACCAACTCTGACATTTCTTTAACCTTCAAAAAAATGGTCTTCATGGTCATGGGATTTTCCATTCTTCCATCAAATCCTAGGAATTCATGCTTGACCCATGGCATGGCTATAATGGGGCTCAGGATGCCTTGTCTCCTCTTTCCTGGCCTTTGTCCATCATATTCCATCTACCTTGAGAGATTGGAATCAATACCTTTGGTATGCTTTTTTGAAATCACCAATATGCTCTTGACATAAATTTTTGGAAGGTATGATTACCAAAGTGGTCTCCATCATGGTGTTCGCTTCAGTAATAGTAATGGAAAATGTCCCTTCTTATCGATTTTCTTGAAAAACTTCTTGGATCCTTTCTGAGGCCTCCTCTTTCTCTACCAACTCTTGTTGTAGTTGTGTTAGCCTCCTCCTCTTGTTGAACATCTAAACTTTCTCTTTCAATTGCTTATTCTCTTCTTGAAGCTGAGTATAGTTGGCCCTTAAGTCTCCCAACTTTTCCTTACTTGACTTACCCATGTTTAGTTATACAACGGTCTCTTCAAAATTATGGTAATTGTTTCATATCCAAGAATGCAATTGATCTAATACAATTTGATCCATAAACAAGGGACTTATATCCCACTCACTTCACCAACATGGACCCTATGTGGAATAAATTTCTTGTCTAAGTCTTGGGCCCTGTTTTCAAGTGTGTACAGACTGTTATATATTTTGGAGGCTACTAGGCCTCAGACCTCTATCATATATGAGTATTAGTAATCACCTCGTTCTTCAATTGCATGTAAGGTTAGAAACATGCCAACTAATGCTTCAGATGATTAGCTAGCCCCTTCTCTACATAACCTCTAGAGTATCTTAATTGCAAGCAAGGTAATTGATAAATGTATGTGTTCTAGTTCTCAATTGTGTGAGTTCAACATAAAACCCAAACACATTAATAAATACAATGGTTTTCTTCAACAACTCCTCAATACACTTGATAGCTTTCTCTTCAACCTCATCTCACTTCACCTCATATTCTCAATTGTTTTAATAGAATTTTCTTCAAGATAGAATCTTACTGATTGCTAGGAAAAAAAATACCAACCAATGCCTTAACTACAAACATATGTAGGAGGAGGCATGTGTAACAACCCCTCCATTACTTCTAGGAAAGAGATTTTTCATTTTTTTTTACATTAAGAAATTAACATTAACACCTGATAATAGCAGCGCCTAATCAACAACATCATAAGTAAAATCCATACCATTTACTCATCAAAGAAATCACTAACGACGCATTAAACACGTCAATGAAGGATAGAGACATGTAAGCATAAATAACATAACATATTAGCACATCATAATTATCTTGAAATGAATTACGACAACATTCAATCAGAAAATGAATTAAAAAATGACTACCCTCCCAACCTACCGTACAAGGTTAGGACCTCCAAGACACATAATCAACACTCAAGCCTAGGTTCCAATTGATTTTAACCATTTAAGGTCTCAGGTCTAGCGACTATTCTAAGGAACAAGGAGATGTCTAAATCGCGCTAAATCAATCACATCTCATATCTCTAGACTAGACTATCAATCACACATAGACAGAGTTTCACTAGCACAAGAGTAAGTTAGTTACTTATTCAACAAGTATCAACATTCTTCTGTGGCGCAATAATCCAATTAATTAATCATGTACACATCAACAATTAAATGACACAAGAGAAAAAAACTTTAACATAATCATACGTCAACATGCTAATGGTGCAAGAGTATTCTCAACCTAATTTCATGGTGCAAGGGAGTCTAACTACTTAACTATTCAGACATCAACATTACAATCAAGCTGCAAATAATCTAACCACATTAAAATTCAAGGCGTAAGAGAATCATTAGGTTTATTCTGTGGCGCAAAAGGAAACAAATTCCAATCCAATCATACTATCACCTAATTAACATTATTAAATGACGTACAAGTAATCTAAGTACTTAATTAATCACACTCCACATTAATTCCATGGCACAAGAGAATCTATTTACTAAATCCATCATATAATGACATAATATAAGGCGTAATTAATCGACTGTATTTATTTGTTGCGTAAAGAAATCTAATCACATACATTAAATTAGACATCACCTTAAATTTGAGGCGCAAGAGTATCATCAATTAATTCATTGTGCAAGGAGATCTAACACATCATCAATCATACTTTACATTAATTACAAGGTGCAAGAGTAAGCAATTCACAACCAAACATACATCAACCATATTCCATGGCGAAAATAAATCTAATTACAAATCATTACATATCAACATTCATTCCAAGCACAATGAATATAATTACTTACTGAACTAATTACAAATCATTACATATCAACATTCATTCCAAGCACAATGAATCTAATTACTTAATGAACTAATTACAAATCATTACATATCAACATTCATTCGAAGCACAATGAATCTAATTACTTAATGAACGTCATATTTCGTAATATAATTAAATCAAGGGTGCAAATACATAAACATGCCATTAGAATGTCTCATCTAAATTAAGTGGTACAGTGAGAATTTAATACCATCTCGTAGCCATTCACCAGTTACTTATAAGCAGATCCTACTTACATGGAATTATTAGAAGACGGGGATGCCTAAGTATCCTTTTAAGAAGTTAAACATCCTCACACATGGGCCACTGTAAGATAATTTCCTCGTTACCTTACCAACCTAAACCCTAGCTCCCAACTCTATTTAGATGAGACACAACTATAAAATGCACATATATCCTTCTAATATTATATCCAAGAATCATAAAGATGAAAATCTCTTAGCAGTTAATCTTCTCTCCATTTAGGATAACTAAGAAGGTATTTTTAGTGTCTTGAGGAAGGTACTACTAAGGGTTAATCCATACAATATTTTACATTTAACCTTAAGTAGGTAATAAGTTAAGTCAATGACCAAGCCGTTGACTGCGTTATACAAGAACTCAAGCTAACTTAAATCCAAATGGAAAAATTTAAAAGGATGACCATCTTCTTTTAACGATAAGGAGATCTCAAGTAAAAATCAAAATCCAAAATAAATTATAAAAGGGAAGACCCAATCCTTCACATTATAAGAGAACTCCAAAGCTAACATAGAAATCCAATTTAATTCCTTTTTAAAAAGTACATCAGAAACGACCTAGGGTGAAGCCTTTGACAGTTAAAAAAAGGACCGCAGTCGTGACAGCTAAAGATAAGGCAGTGCCCGTGCTCAAGGAAACAAGTTAACCTCCCACCAACACATCCAAGGAAGGGAAAGAACAGAATTCGGTTAACACCACAGGCTTACATTCAGCACCAGCGAATTAATGTCTACCTGGGTGGTCACGCCTTTAAGGGGAGACAGTCGCCCGTCTAGTCTGTAAGCAAGGCATCGAAAGGGGTAATTTTGTCTACCAACCAGAACTAAGTTACGGAAGTTTCTCCTCTAAGCGCAGGAGGAAAAATCCCCCTCGGTGCGAGAGCTCAACGAACGCAGAGAATACTCTCTGAGGAGGTTCGCTACAGGAAAACACTCATCTTCGATCTCTGGCCCGAAATTCGCTGAGGAATTTCGCGTTCATCTCAGGAAAGGTTACGATTGAACCCTGGAGAAGCTCTACACCCTCTTCAGTAAAGAAGGCCAGGCACACCATTCTCTGGCCTTGCCATAAGGTTTTCGTTTAAAGAAATTCCTGAGTGATTAAAGTTGATTCTGTCAAACAAACTCAAATAGATCCTTTTGTTGGACGAAGAGAGGATCTCCATTGCTGCTCCTCGCTACGAAACGTTTTCTCCTTGCTACGCTAGGTTTTCTTCCTTACTGAGATGAACACTTTCTCGCTTCCGTCATTTCTAAGTGCGTCCAACTCAAGCCTAGAATTATTGTAATTAAAATGTCCAGTAGTTGTATGAACCAGACTTACACTACTAAGAAAGACACAGAATCCTAGAAGGATGATATTATCTATGCTCTTTTTTTGTTGTTAACCTCTCTAGGAATTAAACGTCAAATACTATACCACACCCTATAAATGAAAGGAACCAAGAGTGAATTTTAATTTTTGAAAGAATAGAAACACATATGTCGATGATTCAATACCAATATAGTTTAAAACCATAACAAATTACCTTCTTCACGATACCACCTACTTCTTTTTTGTGACCGGAAGAATTAGAAGATAGAATATCCAACCAAGAAATTTTCATCTAGAACAAGGCGAGAAAATAAAATAAAATTTAAGGGCAGCCAGCGCAATGCAAGTACTGAGTCGTAAGACAGGACTATCATTTTGGTTTTAACACTGAACTCAAGGGTTTATAATAACTCAACAACAAATTTTCAACCACGGTTCTTGGCTAATTTAACTCATTCACAATTAACATTATCCCAATTAAATCCTTAAGAAGAATACTATAACCGGCGACGAAAATGAGCCTGCAGCTGGCGTTCCTTCCGACCTCCCACTTGCTAATCGATGAGACTTCACCGGTGTTAAATTTGGCAGCATCGACAGTCATTCTCCAATGAGAGGCCATATGGGCCGCCCTAAGGCTAGCCAGAGAGATTTGGAGAATCAACCAATCTTGTGAGGTATTGACAAAAGCCAGGGGGAAAGTACAACCTCTGTGAGTCAAACCAAAAGTCAGGACGAACGAGATGCTATGTGAGTCTAATG
>ML800422.1:12386-23951 GCA_009831015.1 Picea engelmannii
CTTATTGTACTTGTTGTCACAATTAAAGCATAAACCTTTTTCTTTTATTTCCTCCAATTGTTGAGGTGTCAACCTTGTAGGTTGAGGTGGTTTAGAAGAAAGAACATTATTCTATCTATAGATGTTAGGAGTGGTCCTTCTAGTGATAGATGTTACTTTCAACATTTCTCACCACCCTGAACGCATTATCCAATGATTTGGGTTCTCAAAGGTGCACCTCATGTTGAATGTTATCCTTTAAAGTTCCTATGAATACATCAATTAGGTGCTCATCTAGAATATATGTTACCTTTATATTCAATCTTTGGAAGTTCTCAATGTGCTCGGCAACTGAACCCTTTTGCTTGAGATTTATCAATTTTTTGAAGAAGGTATTGCTCCTTGTATCCTCATAGTGTTCTATCATTTCTTCCGTGAAATTGTCCAAGTGACAAGTGATTTGTGAGAACTAAGCCATCGATACCATACAAATTGATTGGGTTCTAAATATAAAGATGCAATTCGTACCTTTTTTTGTGTGGCACATCATGTAGATCAAAGAACTTCTCCATATGGAGTATCCATGTGATTGGATCCTTGCCATCAAAATTCCTCATATCTATCTTAGGAAAGTGGTTGGTCTTCAACCCAAAGTTGGAGTTTCTCCAGTCTTGATTCATCTTCCTTTTTTCCTCATCATGAATTTCATGGGATACATTGTCACTTTTAGGTGGCCTCTCTATTAGAAACTTTTTCAATCCTTTCATGATCTCCCCTTTTAAACCATCCATCTTAGTATCCATTATCTCTTCTATCTTATCTTCAGTTAAATCCATCATCCCTTGTAGTTCATATTTTTTTACTACCTTCTTTTGTAAATCATTTATGTCCTTGTGTTACCCATGATTTTGGTCATCTAGATGGTGTATTAACAATGGTGTACTCAGGATCTCAACAAGAACTTTCTCCTGAGAAAAGTGGTATTCATCTCCTTCTAGAAAACATGTTTTTAAAGAAAGTTCACAGGTTTCTTATATCCTAGGGTGCGAGAATGACCCATTCTCGCAGGCTACCTTCACCTAGGGTGCGAACTTCCCGCACTATGCTCTATACCTAGGGTGCGAACTTGATGTCAAGCTTGGAAAAAAGATGAAGTCTCGATGGTTCTAGAAGGGAATCTTCTAGAAAATGGGTTGGCATTCGAATGGTTATCATTTTATTGGTTTCCCTGATTTGGTGGGATCATTCTCATCCATGTAACCATCTTATCCTCCCCTATATATTGATAGGATTCTCATGGAAAAGGTTAAGCAAGATTAATTGGAGAATTGGTGAAGGAATTGTGTGAAGAACCCAGCTTGAACAGAAGCTTGGAGACTCTAGCAAGTCTATCAAGAAGAATTGAATCTTCTTCATGCAAGGATTGAGCAAGTGTGTGTGTTGGAGCCAAGAGTCACCGAAAGGAAGCTTGCGACATAAAGGTGATTAGGTTGTATCTTCTACTTTCGATTAATATGGTACAGCAGCATGTCCTTTTCCCATAAAGTCATTCTTACTTTATTGTGTAATTCCTTGATCATACACATAAGTTGATGATTGAATACATTTTTCTATCTTCACTTTTGTTGGTTTGTGTTGTCTTGGTCTTGACCTCACGAGAGCACTGGAGCGAAGCGGGAGCAACAAAGACCCAAGGAAGCGATTCAAAGGTATGTCACTTGTTCCTCCTTATTAGCTATTTCAATGGTCATAACTTAGGGAAAGAGTCATGTCCTGTCCTATTTTGTTCTAGATCCAGGTGGAACTAGGGAGATCTATTAGTGTCTGCACCTACCGATTAGTCCGATAACAAAATTGGCGACTCCACTGGGGATACAACCCTTTTCTTTGTGGTTTTTGGTGTTTTTCCTTGGCCATTTTCTCTTGCCTTACCTTTCTCCATCTCTATCAATATCTGAGTCTTCAGGACACCCTGATAAACCCTCTAGGTCCAGAAGTCCCTTCAAATTTTTTGCCTTTTTCCAAAATTTTGCCTAGTTTCAGGCCTTCTCGCACTGAACCCCATAGTGGCCTGTAAGAACACCTTGAGTTCGCACTCTGCTTTCAATTCCAATGTGAGGTTCCCACACTCTGCTCAAAGCTAGCTTGTGAGAATGACCCATTCTCGCACTGCACAATACTGATAGCCTGTGAACCCTCTTTTAAAATTTTTGGATTTAAGATTTTTGCATGTTCAGCTGCCCAGATCAGTATAGGTGTCTGAAAAGAACTTCTTGGACCATTGGTTGGTTTGTGTTGTCTTGGTATTGACCTCATGAGAGCACCGGAGCGAAGAGAGAGTAAAAAAGACCCAAGGAAGCGATTCAAAGGTATGTCACTTGTTCCTCCTTATTAGTTATTTCAATGGTCATAACTTAGGGAAAGAGTCATGTACTGTCCTATTTTGTTCTAGATCCAGGTGGATCTAGGGAGATCTGTTAGTGTCTGCACCTACAGATTAGTCTGATAACACCTTGTGCATTTCTTCACCTTCATCAAGAGTCCAAGTAGGGATGTCTAAAGGCTTATTTTTTGTAGAAGTTCCCTTTTTTGGTGGCATGTTGGAAAAGTATCACTGCAAGGTAGGAATTCCTAATTGGCTTAGGTAGAGGTCCTCATAGACAAGGGAGTGTCAGGTGCTATAGCTCTCTGATATACATGTAGGGTCCAACAATAGTACTCGTCAAAATATCTCAGGGCACTAACTGAGGAGGCTTGACCATTCCCTTATACGTACTATACGACTACCTAGGTACTACAAATTGATCTCCCTGAGTGTTGTTCTCGGTGTACTATAGAAACAAGATGGCCAAAAGGTTTACTCAATAAGTCTCAGGATTTTAGGGGGTCTTTCGATATACTCTAGGTATGTGGGAGCTCAAATCCATAGTAGTGTTGTCTAATATGCAATTGTTCGAAAGGGGCCTTCCGATATACTCTAGGTATGTGAAAGAACCACACAGTCCTCGGGTTGTAGCGCTGACCGGTAATGACAGCTCCTACGTTCAGAGACACAGAAACACGTTTGTACATAAAAAAAAAAAAACTAAATTTCTCTCATATATATGTGATACTCCTTTTAATTCTACTTTTTTAATCACTCCAATTGTATCTTCTAGTCAAAATATATGCAAATTTCCAAAAAACAACGCACCTTTTAAACCCTGATTTGGAGGTTTTTCTGCTAGTTGACCTTTCTTTGTATCTTTACAATTTTGGCCCTTCTAGGTCTGAAATTTCATTATGTATTTCTCTGATATGTCCTCTCTGCATTTCCATAGGTCTATTGAAAATTGGATGTGCTAAGTAAAAGTTATGGTGACTTCCCCATGCCTTGTTGATTTTTGGCCTTTCCAGGAGAGCATACTTGTAAAGCGTGCCAAGCGCACAATATATAATATCTTATTATGAAAATTGCACAAGAAATACTATATACTTTCCAATGTCTAATGCAACTGGTCTCACTTAATTTGGATGCTCACTGAAGAAGATATCATTGTTTTACCTAGACACCTGTTTGAGACTAGTTAATAGGACTAGTCAGATACCCTATCTTACACAAGGTGTATCTCCAAAATTAGGATGAACCAGAAGCTTAAATTGTTACAACAGATACCTTGATAATTCCTGTGAATATCCTTTGAGTTTCACGGTCTGAAACATCATAGAAAAACATTTATAGATAAAATTATGGGATGACTAAATTCAGTATGATTCAAAAACCCGATATTCCACAGGTTATATCCATGAAATTATAAATTCCTAGAAGATGATATTGTAACCACAAGTACTTTGATCTGTCTACTAAATATCCCCCAAGGATTTCCTTCTGAAACGTCTCGAAAAAAGAGTTATAGCAAAAATTCCAAGGTGTCTCAGATGCAACAACGAAACCCCAAGACCTTGAGCAATGACACCAAATATAAAAATAGCATAAAAACCTTAGAATAAGTACTCAATGTCTCGAAAAAGAGATAAATTTAGATAATAAACCTCTTCGAGGGGGAAACCTCCATATACATCATATGAATTCACAAATACAAGATGATTCCAAATGAAAAGGTCCCCTTGGTATATATAGGAGACTAGGAGGTACAATTACAACTAATGGACCCAAGCCGACATAAATAAAATAACAATACTAATGTAATGTGTGCCAATTAAGGGGTAATGTGCCACTATTTAGGGCTTAACAATGATGATGATGAAAATACCGATGATAATGTTGATTATGGTGATGACAATGAAGGTGAAGATGATGATCGTGATGATGAAAATGATGATGATGATTATGGCGACACCACGATAACAATCATGATAGTGATGGTGATGACGATGATGAGAAGGAAGATGATGACAATGTTGATTATGATGATTAAAATGACGATGCCGACGATGATAATTAACCCATATAAATGAATACTTTAAAGAGAATAAATCATATAAAATATATAATCACATACCTCCTACATTTCAACATTTATGCAATATCATTCATCATCTTCTTATTCATCCAAATCTAAATCTATATCATCTGGTTCATAATCAATGTTGAAAGGATTGGCCATATCAACATCGTCATCAATGTCATTTTCAATAATATCATTGTCAATATCATCATCGAGAACATTGTCATCTACATATGACTTAAATTCTTCAACTTCTTCATCTGACAGTACATATGCCTCATGATCCTCGACATCTTCTTCTTCTTAAATATCATATTCTTTTGGTACATTATACTTTACATGCCTTCCTCTTGGATCATATCTAACAACATACAACTAACCTGCTTTACCTGGAACCTATGAATAAAATACTTGCTCACATTGGCTTGGAAGAACACAAGTTTTTGTACGCGGGTCAAACGCCCTTGTATTAACCATGGTAAATGCATTTTCATGATCAATAATAACTATCCAAATCATGTTCATTCATCTATAACCTATACCATTTGACCTCAAACAGAACTAACTTGAAGTATTTAAAGTCACAGTTGATTATATAATCCAAATACCCATAGTATTTATCTTTTTATATTGTTGGACGCTTGTCACTTCTTGAGGAAAAATTAGTGACCTAAAAGACAACAATTATCCCACAATTAAAGGTTTTCTTCTTATCATTCAACTTTTTGATGCAAAATTTACGACCATTGCACCACATAGCCTTGTGGAGTGTCAACTGCAATATTCCCGGCATGTAAAAAAATGCATTATCAATCAATAAATATATTTAGAATTAGGAAACAAATATAAAAAAAAAAACACCACATAGATTAATATATTGGAAATAAAACTAAAACATGATGTGGGTGAATAATATGCTTGCTTGTTTATCTTTTAAACCATATGCTAAATCAATTTCCCTCTGAGTAAGATTAGTATCTTGATTATGATGAGATTATTTAAGCAAAGTAGCCACCCCTTCCCATGATAACCTACCATTAAATCGTATACATCGATCTATCCATATCTTCATCCAATCAAGATTGTTTTCAATGTATAAATGTAGTGCATCCCACTCTCGACCAACTGTATGAAAAAAGAATAAAATTTTCTAATTAGAATAAATATTAATAAGTGATAGAAGCTAAATAAAAATTAAATAAGTACAATTCATAATTAAATCAATATTAATGCAAAGTATTATAGATCTCTACCATCTAATTACCTTTCACTTTCTTCATTCTACCTTTCCTGACTAGGACCTCCCATTCAAATTTGTTAATGGAACTGGCACCAAATCTGATGCACCTTCATGATTTTTACTGCTAATTTAGGAAGATACTGACTAATATACACCAAGGATTAATATACCATATAGCTCTCCACCATAGAGCCATCAAGACATGCTCTTTGTCTAAAGAAAACCTTCAATGGATTCAAGTGCCTCTCCACCATCCACATTGATCTTGTGTGTATAGGTCCACACATTTCAATCTCCTCAGTTTGGTGTATGAGGTAGTGTTCTTGTGCATTGAAAAATGTCAGGTAGATACTTTTTCATTTTGCACATTATCCAAGGAATTTATCTCCTCCAATATTTTATATCTTCTTTATGGATTTATTTAGATGAAAACCACCTACAAATGATATAACAAATCAAATCATAGGTTTCAACAACAACATATATGCATTGAAAGTAAAACAGATGTCGACAAGTAGAGAAACAAAAATTTTGCATATAAATCATTATTTACCTCATGTATTTTCCAAGATCATATATAACTTGTTTTACATTGTTGTCAAATATGTTAGGGAGAGATAGAGGTAGAACATACTATAACAAAAAAGGGATCATTGCTTTTTTTTTAAAGAAAAAAGAATCACTAAAAAGTCGTATATTTACCAATATAGAAATCTACCAAAATAATTAACTTAGTGAAGGTATGTCGGTCATGAGTTTTCACCCCACCAAATTCACCTTTCTTCATTAAGATATTCTTTATGTTTGAAACAAATACCATGGTAAATTTTATTTTCCGAATGACCTCTTTTACAACATTGTTTTATTGCTCTGTAAATAACCATGCAAGACTATATTGGTGTCCATTGTTATTTGAATAAATCACATTTTGCAGTGCATGATTGGCTTTCTGAATGTCAGTACAAATTTTGACAATTTATTCATTGTCATTCCTTCCATCTTAGATTCTCCACAATGTTTTTGTTACATTCTTCCTGATATGCATTGTATCAAACAAATGAGCTATTTGTAGGTGCTTATAGTAGGGAAACCTATTGAATTGTATAGGGTAACTTTTCATTCCTTGTTGAAACCCATTAATATATTGACGACATTTATGAAAAATAAATGAGATTACAGCAATAATTGTTAGATACAATAAACATAATTCAATACAAATTAAAATTGTAAAACATTAATATATATGACACATAGACTAAATGATTACCCTGATAATTTCTATTATATTCCAACTTCCATAGGTGAGGTGTGATTCTTCATGGTTTTATTCGAGTCTCTTCTTTCAAATTGAAAATATGTTTTTTGTAGTTCGATACCTATGGTTCTTAGGGAGGAAGTGCCTATACTGATCAAACACCTATTTCCCTATACTTCTTGAATGATGGCTCTTATGGAGGAAGTTCCTATACTCATCAAACACCTCCTTTCCTATACTTCTTGAATGACGTGATTTCATCCTAGGACCACAAATTGGACATGCAAATTTACCCTTTCTCTGAAGACCTGCAAGATATGTATATGGATTAATGTCAGTATTATTTATATACTAAGGAATTAATATTTAAGAAGCATGAATCATATTTTCATAAAATTATATACTATTAAAGTGTATTAGTATGTTACATACCACAAAAATGTGTTGGCCCTAGGGCATCATGAATTGTCCATGTAAGTATTCCATGGAATTGAAATTGCTTTTTTCCTTATTGGTCTAGAGATGTCATACATAGTGATGCCAACCCATAAATTTAGTAGCTCATCAACAAAAGGCTCAATATATGCATTCATATCTTTCACTTTGTACATACCTAATTGGGTGAAAGTACACATAATTACTACCTTGTATATATATAAGTAATTATGCAATGAGTAAGACAAACAAAATGCAACGTTCAAACCAATTTTGTAAACAAATATTTGGAACAATCAATGCCAACATTGTGTGCTCCCTCTTTATTGAAATCCAAGGAGGAAGGTTATTGTTTATAAAACAAATAGGTCACACTAAGTAAATAGACATGAGCTCACCAAATGGATTGACACCGTCAGTTGCCAATGAAATCCTAACATTATGAGGTTGTTCTTTAAAAATAGGCCATCTTTCTTTGATGTTCCTAAATGCAGAACCATCTGTGGGCATTTGAAGAACACCATATTCACTTCTATGTTGTGCATGGTAATCCATAAATCATGCAATTCTTTAGCACCTAAAAAATCACTGCAAACATGGAATTATCGGAATATGACGAAGAACCTTGTGATACACCTTTTTTATTACTTGATCGGATCGATATCTACCGATTTGAAATTGTGGGCATTTTGTTTCTGATGCATATTGTCCATAATATATAATATGATCATTCATACATGCATCAATAGCCTGATACTCCATTCCAATATCTTTCATAATGGCACACAACTCTCAATATATGCAAGGTAAATTATTTGACAGTGGTAAGAAAAAATATCTAACAATCTACAACATAAAAAATAACTAGTTAATGTAAATAATAGTAATAATAAATATTGCATCCTTAATTTACACATTAATTGACACAAAATAGAGAAATAAAGTCAACCTTTACATATAATATGTGACAAATTATATTATGTATCTTAGGATCTCTGTGAGACAAGTGTTTGAAAAACCATTCAATACCTTCAAGTTCACCAATAACATTATAGCAGATAGAATATTTCTTCAGAGCCTTCATAAAGTGGTTTTTATTTCTTCTCAAGCAGAGGTACATCATGGATATCATCAAAGTTTTCCTCATCAATAGGAGCAAAGATGTCATGGATAAATCTATTTGTTCCATCATCTGTCTCAAAAATATAATTGGTGTCATCTTCTTCCATAGAATTGACTTGATCTTCAATATCCATACCATCTTCCACATCTTGTATAATATTATTTATACTACTACTAGGAAGATATTTATCCGGAGACAGACACCTAGGAGGATTTATCTTTATAATTACAAATAATCTATAACATTAGTGTATATAAAAAATATTAAAGCAAAAGAAAATTTTATAAATACAATCAATACACAGACATATATAATGACTAACTTACCATGGGATGATATGTATACCCCCCTTCACAATGCCCATACCTCCAACAATGTATTTCAATTGTTTTTCTTACAATTATTCTTCTATTCAAGCCCTTGGATTGATTGCAAGGGAAATAACATTTCCCATCACCCTATGCCTCCAATGTCACCCTTAACCTAGCAAGAATACTTTCACTCTCTTTAGGTGTAATCCTTGGCATTGGGATTTCCTATATTTACAACAAAATCCACTTAAGCAATATAAGTACAATATAAAAATATATTATTACGTATGGTACAAATGTCACCGAATATTGACCTCATATGTACTAGATAATTAAGCCATTGTCACCATATATTTATCAAAGTTTTATAACAATAGTCAACAATTAATCAAGAAATCAAATCCATACATTTTTACCACATAAGTTCCAAAGCTTCGTTATAAGCAAGTAATAAAATAAAACAATAAAAGAGAACTAGAACAAGATACATTGTATAGTAATTAAATGGAACTAAGTAGAGATGTTCATGCCTGTTTCCTAGGCAAGAATTTGTGCCCCCAAATAAAATAGGGTCTAAGGGTTAGGGATCCAATGTGGGTATTTAAAAGGAGATAAAGAAATATTAAAAAATTGTAAACTTCAAAGTACAAAATCCAAGCTATGCAACTCAAGAATTGGATCTGAGGCAAGTAGTGCATAGAAAAAAGACTAAAAATTTACGCAACGAACAATGAGCATAAAAATATTTTATAACCGTCGCACCCACAACAAGATTGTTGAAATCACTCACCATTGTCGATCTTCTGAAAAACGTTGACTATGTCAAACTTGACCAAGTCAGTGACCGTTAAACCATTTTCAAATGGGTAGTTCGAATTATCTAGGTTCGTCGATAGATTGACGAACTATCGTTGCAATATTGATGGATGTAGAAGTTCGTCAAAAGTACGACGTTCATCGGGGCGCCTAGAAAAAAAATATTAAAATTTTAATAATTATGTCATTGCAAGGGTATGATTAATTTTATCCTTATCATCAGAAGGTTTTGTTGAATTTTGACCCCATATGTAGTACTGAACAGAGGACACAAAAAGAGGTCAGGGTTTCGAACCTTGAACCTCAAAAATCTAGAGGACAACCTAGAGGAAGCACATCAAAGGAAGATAATAAAGTCAAGGACAACGAATTGAAGATAGAAGATGAGAATTCAAAGTCTCATGAACTAGGAGGCAGAGAAAAGGAAATACAAAACAAGAAAAATAAGGTAGAGGCTATCATGCACAGAAAAACTAGGAGTATGCTGAAAGATTTAGTTGTAGAACAACATGATAGCAATCAAGCTCAAGACAAGGAGGTCATTGAACTTGAAGAATCCGACAAGGAACAACTAAACAATGTAAATAATCCAAAATCAAGCAACAATCCCATATATGAATAATTTCTTAATTCATATCCCAATTTTAAATTACCAACTTATAATATTGATGGGGTAGACAAAGGATTTAATCAGTTCATGATTAATTATGAAATTCATGAGGCCACCTAAATTGATAAAGAGCTGGTAATTGACCCAGTTTCTACATCTTTTAAAGAGAGGTGAGTTGTAAAGATCAAAATATTAAAGGAAGAGCTCAAGGAGTTAACACTCCTTGATGATCATATTAAATCAGGAAATGTAGTCTTGAAAGCCAACATTTCACAGTTTTAAAAAGATAAAGAACATTTGGAATCTCACAAGAAATTTCTAGCAACAAAGGCCCGAAAATGGTACATGCAAATTCGATTAGGTAGAATCAAGATTAAGAGATTAAGGATGAATTTGAATAAGGTAAGGAGTCAGGGACAAGCCTTAGGATTGAATATTTTGATTGATGCTTCATACATAACTTAGGAAAGAAGGGGTCAAAAATTTTAAAATTTATTTGGAGGAAGCAAAGAGTTGTTTTGGTTGCATGAGGACATGCAACATATTCCATGTGGGGGAGATGTTGAGTCCTCAAAATAGACTCTTTTTGTCACATTCATATCCTAGACATCCATCCAAAAGCTCGTATCTATGACTTAGTTATATCTCATTTTGTCTGTTTTTTCCACAAAATTGTGATCAACTACATAACATGTGCATTGAAGGATGTTAAAGGTAAATTTTTCATCTTATGCTTAATTCCATTCTTCTTTATACATATTTTATTTAATTAGTTATTACTCTAATGAGTAGCTATAGAATATTTCAATTATGTATCAACTCAAAATACAATTTTGTAGCCTAGTCACTAAAACAGTTTTCCACTGCGAAATCGTTGTTCTATAGGGACATGATCACTCCAGGTCTGAACCCTGACATATGCAAGATGCAAAATTAATCCCTGAAGCTCAACCACCTATCATCTTTTCCCAGAGATCCTCCATATCAGTGCATAAGAAAATTCAAACCTCCAAGTCAAACGTGTATCTGTGGAAAAGTTGTGCAAGCTAGCTTCATCAAATTAGTGCATGCAGAAGGAATGAGATCATATTAGAGAAATTCATGCATTATGTCATGAATTTCTCCAATACGTGGATGATCAAGCTCAATCCACGCATCCATGAATTTTGTTAAAATATGATTATGCATATTTTCATATGTAATTTGTTACAAACAGTTTGTGATATCCATGTAGTTTGGATCTATGCAATCTCATTCTCATTATATAAATATGTGCAATCAAATATTGAGAGACATACTTCTTGTTATCAAATTGTTGCAATCGTATTGCTATTCAAATCAATATAAG
>ML800422.1:39901-52855 GCA_009831015.1 Picea engelmannii
CTTAATTAAGAACATAAGTAAAACCAATGATGAAGGTAAAATGGGTGTTGGGGTTTGAACCCAAACTTGCTTGAAAGACTACACGAGCCTTACTTAAGCCACACCTATGGAAGAGAAACCTAGATATCAACCTTAAAAGAAACTCAAAACCACATCTGCATTTTAAAGAAATTCAAAGAAACCTAACCTAAAATAGAAAGGAAGGTAAAGGGTTTTGAACCCATGACCTCAAACTTGTAGCAAATGGACAAATAAAGTTGTGACAACCAAAAGCGAGGGATGGGATTTGAACCCACAACCTTTTACCCAAAGGGTAAGTGCACTTCTTGGAGATACATATCCATTCAATATATATAATCCATAAATAAAGCAATAATTCATTAAAAATACCTATACAAATATTTTTAATAAAAAAAAAATGGTTTAGGGTTCCAAACCTAGAAAGAAGAACATTTTAGTAATTTGACCATAAATTTTGAAACCTTTCTCCATTCGGGGTCTTCTTTAACTACTTTCAAAGCTAGAAATAAGCCCCACAACTTTAATTGTTTTCTTAGAGGATAAATTCTCTAGAATGTTTGCCCAAAATTGTTTGCAAGGTGAAGAATCTAAGAAGTGATGAAATTTCAAGCCAGAAAAAAAAAAAAACCTTCCCATGATACTTAGAACGATGCCCTCTTAAAATATGTTATTAAACTCATTAAAATAAAAGATAAATATGCCCATTAAACTTGCAAACAAAAGGAAAAATTCTACCATAACATCCACGAATAAAGTTATTCCATTTTTCTTCATATTTTAAACCTTACAACAAAACAAAAGAAAAACACTTTCATATTTTTAGATGTATGAAATGTTACAATAAAATCCTTAAATATATTATGAACAACTATAATAAACAACCAAGAAAAAATAGTAAAATAGTAAACCATTCCAACCATGAAAAGAATGGAGATTAGAGTTAAGAAAGGGAGGAGAGATTACCCCTAGGCTATAAGAATAAAACCCTAAGTTACATACTTTGAAACCTTAGATAAGAAAATAGGAGAAAAACCCTAAGTTACAGACTTTGAAACCTTGGATAAGAAAAACGGGAGGGAGGAACAAATGGAGAAGAAAATAGGAATAAATGAGAAATTAGGGTTGTAGAGGTATTTTGATTTCAAATTTCAATTTTTTTATTAAAAATTATAAAATAAGTCTTCATAAAAAAGGATGGGTAAAGATTATTGTCACCATTTTCTATGCTACTAAATGAGATTTTTTCTTCTTTACTAATGTTGTCCAAGTTTCCTTTGTTTTTTATTAGGTCCTTGCTATTCCTACCACTGTAACATACTCGACCCCTTAAGTCTTTATAAGGGATCGGGTGTCCAATTTTTCTCGCTTTATCTAACTTATCTTACTTCGTTCCATTCACATCTCCAACGTTCTTTGCTTATTCAAGGAATTTTCAATGAAAATACCTTTTTATTCGAGGATTCACGGACTCGCGGCTACATACCTTAGCCATATTTCCAACACTTAGCCATATTTCCATCTATGCGGACTTGCGGACTCGCAAAGGTAAAATTCTACAACCCTACTTTCATGAGTCTGTGGAGTCTCAATACTTAGACATTCTTTTCCATCTTCGTGGGCTCACAGAGGTAAAATTCCATGACCCTACTTTCATGAGTCTGTGGAGTCTCAGTACTTATACATTTTTTCCATCTTCGTGGACTCGTAGAGGTAAAATTCTACGACCCTAATTTCATGAGTCCATGGAGTCTCAATACTTAGCCATTTTTTCCATCTTCACAGACTCATGGAGGTAAAATTTTATGACCCTACTTTCATGAATCCGTGGAGTCTCAATACTTAGCCATTTTTTTCCATCTTAGTGGACTCGCGGAGGTAAAATTCCACGAACCTACTTTCATGAGTCCATGGAGTCTCAATACTTAGCCATTTTTTTCCATCTTCACAGAATCACGAACTCACAGAGTTAAAATTCTATGACCCTACTTTCATTCGTCTGTGGAGTCTCAATACTTAGATTATTTCATGATGTGTCGGGTTCGCGGTTATGCAGACTTTCGAACCCATTCTCCTCACCTTCGGTTGGGCTTATGTCTAATTCATCAATCTATCTCCTACTGACGCGTGGCATGACACATGGGGTGGCATATGGCACATGTATCACTTGACACATGGCATCCATATTCCCTGCGAGCCCTTGTCTAATTCTTCCAAAACTGTGTGACACATGGCACCCTATTAGGGTGACATGTGGCCTTCTTTAGTCATGACATGTGGAATTTTCCATGTCATCCATTGAAACCCTCAACTAAGGGTGGATGGTCTAGATCAACGGTCCCTCTGACTATGGCAGATCGATGGTCCCATATTATTCTTTGGAGCTCTGTTAATCTTGATCGATCAACGGTTAGATCTCTCCCTCAGATTTCTTCCCTCGAAGTGTAACTCTGTGATGTAATTTGCATAACCCATCACGATGGACATCGGTATATGTTCTCAGGGGATCTAATGGTCAATATATGGGAATGATGTCTATGGCTTCCATGCTTTCTTCTCGCATGACCCTCGATTTAGGTTCACTATGAGGATGACACTCGTCAACCCCAGGCTGCGTGGGATGTCTTCTTGGTGAGACACATGGTACTCATATACGGTCTCCATCTCATGGATCTGAAAATTCAAGTTTGATGACACCTTACTCATGTGGTGATCCAACAAGGACTCTCCCTTGCCCCTTTTCTTTACCAATTAGCATGTTCCCTCTTTGAAAACAGTGGCAATACTAATCAGAAGGGCACGTCATGATGATGTCACCTTTTTCCATTGGTATCATTCCAACGATATTCACAAAGATATATGACGGATTTTAATTGTGACCTCACCCCGATGGATGGTCTAGATCGTCCCTCAGGATTCTAATGTCATTCTAACTAGGAGGCTCCGACCGTGTTAATCTCCATGGACCCAACGGTCCAAGATCATCCACGATCACTCTCTGACATATCAACGAACCTTGTTGATTTCGGAGTATGGTGTTGTGCTCAACACCGATGAAGGTTCATGATATTTCCATTCAACCCAATCAACATCTCAGGTCACATCTCAACCACATCCTGATAAAGGGACCAAATGTATTCATCGTGCCAATTCCATGACCACAATTCTTCTGAAGTGAATTAGGGATTTTCCACTAACTTAACAGTCCATTCCTAAACTTATCAATTTCTTGAATATCTTTCTTATATTCCTTCTCAAGTCTTACCGATCCTCGAGGATTCTCTCGCTTGACCAAGGCACTCCATGGTTTCCTTAGGGCTTCTTCATAGTACCCTATTCTTTGAAAGACTGGTTGGGTTCAGCCATTCCAACACCGTGGTGCACAAAGACTATACACAAGGGTATATATATATATATATATATATATATATATATATATATATATATATATATATATATATATATATATATATATATATATATATATATATATATATATATATATATATGCATGAGAGTACATGCCTATGCCATAGGATTACAGTGATACGCACAGTGAGTAGGGATGTCTCTCCACTGAGGTTAGTATAAAGACATTGAATTATACACGTGTATAACAATCATAAAGATTTGTATCATTTTCTATATACAAGACACACAAATTTATTCACAAGCATACACTCGTAAATAAATCTCATGAGACATGAATTAATAGCAAGAAAGAATGTAAAACTCTTCGCATGATTACACATTATGTGCAATTATTGGTGTCTCCAAAATACACAATTTGATTTGCAGAACAAATGGTTACATCTAAATATTATGTTGTTCATTTAGCCATACACATATTCATATCAATACACAGAGGTAGATGGGAGACTTATCTACAAAAAATTGAGATATGTTGAGTATTGTTGTAGAGAGAACCTCTATCAACCCAACCGTAGGAAAGGTTGTGTTAAACTCCACTACAACCAGCCATCCCTGAGTCAGGGTATGATGCCATGAGAGGAATTCTGCAAGATTTTCCCCGACGATTCCTTCTACCCTCACTCTCCCCCTTTTATTCTCATCTTCTTCCCTCAAGACCTAGTGGATCATGCCAGAAACTTCTTGAAGGTAATTTCCCATCCATTCTTAAATCCTTCAAGAACTATTCCAACTACTATCTTGACTAATAGTCAGTTTCTATGGTCGAAAACAGTATGGATCTATATCATTTTAATTAAGCAAGGTACTGCCTAGAAGATTCATTCAAAAATGTGATGGCCTCTTGTTCCGAGGAAAATCACTCTATGGCAAGGGGTAAAACACAACAGATGGAAATGACTGTAGAAATCAACTCTAATCCCAAGTATACTATATAATTGAAAATGCTAACAAGACAAGATAAATATCCTACCTCGTCCGGATGTTCGATGAAGACCACCATTGAGCACGCAACTCAAAGAAATACACTTGCAACTTGTCCTCAAAAACAAAGATATATAAGCATATGGTTATAATGTATAAAGTTAACATATCAAATAGCATAATCCATCAACATTCATAACAAATATGCCCAAGGAATAACAATTCAAATATTTTCAAGATATTAATTGGACAAGAAAAGAGTATTTCTAATAAAAAATGATCCACATAAGTGTATAAGCGACAAACTTCAGTGTCGGCACGTATCGAAACCGAGAAACTAAGTCCCTTCTAGCTGAGCCTCCACCACTTCAATCCTCTACCAAAGGTAATCTCATATAAGGGAGACAATGAGGTTCTCCAAAAATCAGGGTAGAGCTTGAGGGCTAAACAATGTGTTCAGACTTAAAAGGACAAAGGGATGCAAACTCATATAAGAAGTGGAAATTTCTCCTAAGTATCTTTTCTCTCAATAGTTAAATTCTCTCCTCTTCCACGGCTTTGATAAGGCCCATTTTATAGCCTTCAAATGGAACTGAAGGGCCTAGTTAGAGCGTTTCCAGTATATGGAAGGTCAAGGATCATGGATCACGTGACGTGACATGAAAACCCGATGTACACGAGTTTTAATGGTGCAACCTGTGTATACGTGTGTTGCATAGTTGGTAGGGCACTATATGTGGAAAAATATTGTTTTTTAGCTCTAGGAAGTGTAAAAGGGACTTCAAGTCTGCATAGGAAAATGGAAAAGGCCTTCTGATCAAGTTGCATGGGGTGAGGCAAATATTGTTATAACATATGCCCCCTAATGTGTGAGGTCAGAGGAGTATCTTCGATAACCGAAATACATTATAATTCCTAGAAGTGGAGTGATGGAGACTCAGCTGGAAGTACTAGTTTCTCATGAGAATATTACAATTCATAATGACTTTGTACACATGGCTACCAATTTGAATTACACTGTAGATCCATGTGGAAAATATACCAAGTAGTTTCTGATGGCCATGAATAGGCAATACAAAGTAGACACATGCCATAGGCTGTCATAGTCATGAACAAGGACCAGTGAAGACTAGTCTCAAAATCAATCTGAATATATATGTATATAATGGAGTACAATTTGATCTCCCATGATCACTGAAGTCATATAGGTACTGGTCCAATGAATGATATCAACAACTCAAGAAAGTTGCTACTATAATTAATGTATTCAAGTATTCTACACAATCTGCCAAAGGTGCAAGTCTACATTGTGTGAATAGAGGAGTTGAAGTCGAACACAATGAGACTTCGTTGGATTACCGATCATTAATGAATACCGTTAAAAAACATGAGATAACCTACCGATAATGAAATCAGGTATCAAGGCACCGAGTACATTCTTACAAGTGTGAATAAAGGTTTCGAGGTCGAACACCCAAAGAATCCATCGATCAGGAGAAATTAATGTATTCCCAATTGTCGATGGTGAGAGAACCTGCCACTAATGACCGCAAGCCTCTAGGTACTCATAGGAATCTAGGCCTCCTTTCCAGAATAGATGAGTTGAAGTCGATGGAAGGATACCCACTGAAAGGAGAGCATTAAGAAATCTCTCATCAGTCAACATGAGTTACAAGGCAATAGCTTGGTGATTTGGAGGAACTTGGATGAAGATGATGGTCACGAACCAACAACCCTATGCGTCTTTCACATGCACCAGATGAATATAGAGCACGAAAGAGACCCTATGAATATCAACCAACAAGGAAAATTGATGACAAAGGTGAGGAAACCACCAATAAGGCTAATGGCATCCAAGACATTGCACGAATCCCAATGTGTGAATAGATTTCTTATCATCGAACACAAGAGAAACCCCCCAGTCAGTGACCAATAAATAGATGTCGACTGTTGGATTCAAGGTTACCTACCTGTTGGCAGCCAATTCAATTTTTTTTAAATTTCCCTAAAAATATGCCTACACCTACTTGTCCCCTATACGACAAGTCATCGTCACATTTTGCAACTAGACATTGTATTCAATTCATGTGATAATTGCAATTTGATTTCGATTCAGTTTTCACAACTGAAAGTGTGAAAACCCCTTCATCGATATTTGGACTGTTATCATCTGCTGAAAGACACTTACCTTTGGTTTGCTATTAAGTGGCTGAGTATTATTTCAAACCATATCCATTTATATACTCTTACTGCGCATTTTGATTAATGAGATTTTGAGCATATTGAGTTATGGGTCATATTTGATGTTATAAGGGTCACGATTGATGTTGGTTTTATATGATATGATCCTTATTGTTTTAAACCTTTGGCTCGTCGATTTTACAAAATCCTTGATCATAATGTTTTATAAGACTTTGATTATTTATTATGCTATGAGCGCATGATCAATATATGAGTTTCGATTTGTATGGCAAAGGTTTGAATTATAAACCCCGATCGGGTGAAATTTTGGTTTGATAGTTTGAATTTATGTAATAGCACGATTGGATTAACATTGGTTTAAACGTTTGCTTTTGATTTAATGATTAATATGATGGTGCGTTGGTTAAACTTTTGAATTTCATGTTGGATTGAACTATACACTTGGCGCATATGGTTTTGGTTCTACATTTGATTGATGGCACGTTGATATGGTTATACACCGATTTGGGTTGGCCGATAAATATGTTTTAAATGCTATGATTACAGATGGGAAAGCGTTGTACCCAGCCATTAATACACTGCATGGCGGTGGTAATCCCACCACCTTCGCATGCATTACATTGATTCATTCAACTTCCTGCGCTTGCAGCTGTTAAGCCCCATCGTTTTACTCTTGTGTTTTGTATTTTTCAAACCAAACCCTACCATGTACAGAAGACATGGTTCCTGTCGTAAGGGCCGAGCCCAACGGGTGCCAAGCACTGCTGATGTTTGATGGCGCTTATAGCGACCTGGAAAATCTCGGGTGGCTCCCGTTCATAAGGAAATTCGATGGTTATAACCCCATTGTGTCTCGGCAATTTGCGTTGTCATTCGATGGCTGCCGAGCCAAAGTTGGAGATGTCCAACTTGAAATCACTGAACAGTTTCTTAGCTCGGCAACCAGCCTGCCTGTTACGGGACAAAAATGGTCGAAGAGTTGTAAGGTAGATGATGTCCCGTGGACATTTCTATTCTAATCTCGAACAGTGAACTCATGCAACAGAGGTTTGCCTGCAAAAATGTTAAAACCACGCTGGCATGACCTGCTAATGATAATCAAGCAATTCATTACTTGCGAGGGAAGGTACGGGTTCGTTTTCTTGTTTCACCTTCGTTTATTGATGGTTTTTATGGGTTTCGAACTTAGTATGCCCCACTATCTACATAGAAGTTTGTTCAAGATGGCTAAAAGGTACAAGCGTAACCTGGCTGATACCAGCCTCTTCCATTTGGGGTTGATTAAAATGATTATGGTTTATGAGTTGGGGTTACATCGTGACAGTTGGGATGATTTTCTCAGCCGTAATGGCTTTGAATAATCGAACCCTCCGCAGGTTGATAAACCCATGGTGGCCGAAACCCAACCTATTCCCCCTGTGCCTTACAGGGTTTTGCTACCCAAACCTCTACCAGACCCACCTACAAAATTGCCTATGGCTGTGACTAAACAGGTTAAAATTGATAAACCCGCAACCAAAAAGCCTAAAGCTAAAACTGGTGCTAACTCTAAAGGCAAGAAAAATGCTAGGTTAATCTCTCGCATGGTGAGGAATAAACCCAAACCCCCTGGAAAATTAGAGCCTATCGTGGTCAGCGAAGACTCTGATTCAGAGATTGAACGTTTTCTCGCCGAAGAGTATCCTTACTCAGAAGGCCTGTGTGACAAACCTCCTTATGACTTTGTCAATAATTTACCTCCCTGTCTGCGGGATAATCCTGACTTCCTTGGCATTGAACCACCCCATGGAACCCTCGGTGAGTCATCGAAACCCTCGACTGCTCAACCTGCTGTTCCACCTTGCGATCAGTGTGGGTTATGGTTGGAGAGATACTACTTAGATGTGCCGATGTTGCTATCCAGAATCCATGATTTGGAAAACCAAGTGGCAAAGTTCACTGGTCATAATGCAAAGGTGCAACCCAGCGACAAGAAGCAACGAACTACTGGTTCAATTCTCTTCAAAAATGTCGAGTCTGCTACAGCAATTGTCAATTCAAAATTGACATAGCCTCAGCAACCTCTCTGGTATAACTTTCACCCATTTATATTGCACTTTCATAAACTCTGTGTACATCTTTGACCTGCTCTATCACATAAGCATGCTTTGTTGTATATAATTTTTGTTTTGATAAATCAGTTTTCGTTATAGTTTAAGCTTCGATTGGATTTGGTTTTGATTCGATGGATCGTCGGATAGATCTGATTGTTCAAATTTAACTTCAATTGGATGCTCTGTTGATGAGTGAAGTTGTTAATATTTTTTAAAAATAGACTGTTGTTGGTATTCTGATTTTTGAATACAGTCAATGGTATGATTTGAATTGGTTATGTTCTATATGAATATGATTGATAAATGGGTTAACTATTTTCAATATCTTTCGACTAGATCTGATACTTTTCTGTTGATACATAACCAAATTGCGACTTATTCGATTCTCATTGCTTGTTTGAATTGGATTCCTCTCAGGGTTACGATATGGTTTCTATAATTAACTCAGTAAAGATTTGTGTTGATTCTTGCCCAGTTCATGGATTCTGTCGATTTTATCACGCCTCTGTCTGTTGACTGTGTGGTGATCAAACATGAAAATCGTTGAGTCGATATTCATGGAGTATGAGTTCATCCGATTACAATTGAAGCAATTTACATATCATGATTTTAACTGAATGATATCAATCTGTTGTTATGACTATAACTAGTCAATGATAGTTACGACCATTATTTCGGTCATACCTGTGAACTGTTTGAAACTCAGCGAACGAAGTCTATGGCTGGATTCTATGGATAATTGTGACAGATTTTCTATATTGGCAATTGATTAAACGATATGAATCTTATGCAAATCAATTATGATTGTCTCGTATCTTATACAATTTGGTTCTCCATTGATTGCATTTATGAAATAGTCATGTTAAGATTTGATCCGATTTGATGACAATTGGAAAAACAGAGCATTCTTACCCTGTCCCGATTGCATTCTTTTCAATTTGGTTTAATTTAAAGGATAATTTTAATTGAATCATTAGTAATTCGTTTTGAGGATTATTAAAAGATGATTCGATTTTAATTTGATTATATCTGGTCTTGTTTGCTATTTTTGACTAGCTACAGAATCAGATGATTCTGTAGCTAAGTCTGTAGAGTCAATTTTTTTATTATTTTCTCAATGAAATATCCTTCTAATTTGATCTTTGTGTTCTATTGCAGGCAAATTCGAATTGGCAATAGATATCATGAGCAGTTAGGGGATGATTTACAGATTTTACTTGCATTTTATTTCCTTAGTTTAGATGATTTTGGGAGATCTCCCAGGATATGTAAAACTATTTGATATTATCCACAAGGAAGTTTTACCTGGTGAAGAAACCTATATATACTTATGATTTTTGTAATAATGGACATCCTTAGTTGTGGGAGAACAAGGATATTGAATTTTATCACGAACTGGAGCAGAATTGATGTTTTGTCATAGCTTTTGCTTTTCAATATATCGACACTTTGTTCCATGTTTTGTATATCATTTTGTTTGTGGTTTAGTATTACTTTTGCTATCTAAATCAAATGAAAATGATATAATTTTATTACTGTTATCCATATTTTGTTTCTTCCAAATAGATAAAAGACATAACAGTTGTTAATTCATTTTTGTGAATGATAGCTTTGTCTTCTTCATAAATTGAATTGTTATATATAAGTTTGCTGCATAATAGGTTTCTCTTATTGCAAGAATTTATAATCATAAGATTGTTATGATTTTCTTTTATGTCTTGTTTGTCCTGTAAAACACTTCAAGAAGCAGCATAGCTGATCGTTTGCGAGAAGCTTAAGGACTAAACGGTGTGAATTTCTTCCTCCAACTAGCTTAGAAGTCATCATACACAGGGCAGACTTAGAGCGTTTCCAGGTTAATTAGAGTGTTGTTTACTATTTTCATTAAGTAGTTTAATATAGATGTAAGGTTATTAGATTTATATTAGATTGTTTAATTTCAGTAAATATATTAGATTGTTTAATTTCAGTAATGTTTATTTCTTTTTCATAAAATATAAAAATCAAAAAGAGATCCTTGGCTGTCCTAAGGCAGCGAACACATGAGTTTTACAGGTTTTAATTAAATCTGTAGGTTGTTTATAGTGTACATTTGTGAATAAGAAATATTATAACTGATAATTAGATAATTGATTTGAGTTATTATTAGTAGTTTGTAGATAGAATAGTTAGAATAGTTTATATTTAGTATATTAGTTCCTTTCTTTGTTTTATTAGTTTCTAGTTTCCTTTATTTTAGTTAGTTTATTTTATTTAGTTTAGTTAGATTACTTAGCTCAGATCAGTTTTTCTCTTTGGTTTTATTAGGAGACCTTAGAGCGGCCAACGGAGCCGTTAAACTCGTCAGGGTGGTCCATTCCAAACAGCTTGGGTTATTTAGACAACCCCGAACCGGTTCCACTCTCCCAGTTGACGGACGGTCAATTTCGCCCATCAACAAATGGCGCTAGAAGGAGGGCCAAACTAAATTGATGACATGAGGTGGTCTCAAGACTCCTCCACCCCCTAATCGCTCCCCTAAAGTGACTAGAAGTCGTTCATTCGATAATATCCCCCCTCAAACAGAAACTACTTCAACTGAAGATCCACAGATCACAGTTGAGCCAGCAACCCCTAATCCTACTGGTGGTGATATACAAGAAATTTTTAGACAATCTCTTATCAAATCACATAAAGCCTTTGCTAGTCTTAGGCAACCAAATCACCCGTGGGGTCAACCTTTAGACTTCTCTGAGGTCAGAGAACAACTAGGTGATATAGACCTTACTGTGAATCCTACAGATCCAAACACAAATCCTGCTACAGGAGGATCTGGGATACCTCCTTCACCACCTCCCTCATCTCCTTCTTCTTCTGGAGGAGATTCCTCTTCTGACAAAGGTAAATCACCTTCTCGTCCTTCCACACCCACTACCCCAATGGCAAATCAAAACAATCCTGCTAGACCTTGGTTGGACCAGGATGTTGTAGCTGTACCTGGAGCCCAACATCCTTTACCTAAGCACCCGAAGAAATGGCTTCCTAAGTTTGATCCCAACTCAAAACAGATACATGAAGATCATATCAAGAAATTCATGTTAGCCATCAGAATCCGTAACGTTGAACATGAAGATGTTGTCTATAGGTTGTTCCCTTACACCTTTGAGGGTAATGCATCCACCTAGTACTTTGCCCAGCAGCCTCATACTATAGTATCTTGGGAAAAGTTTGAGTCATGCTTTTTGGAAAAATTCGGAGATGGCAAACCCCCGGAAGTCTTAGTCATGGATCTTTCAAACTTAAAAATGAACGCAAAAGAAAAAGTTAAAGATTTCAATCAAAGATTTTTAACACTTAAAAATCGAATCCCTGTAGACTCTATGCCTGCAGAAAGCCTTGTAATAGCTTACTACACTAAAGATCTACATCAAAGTATAGCTATTTGGGTGAAAAGATCCAAAAAGGCCACGTTACTAGAAGCCTTTGAAGAAGCTACGCAAATTGAAAAAGACATTCTTAGTCTTAAGGATTCTTCTAGCAACGAAATTGATACTGTTTCTTCTTCCAAGAAGAAGATTGAAATTCTCCCCAGACCTACACAAAACAAAACTCAATCCGAAAACTCTAATTTGGAAAATTTAACCAAAGTTGTACAAAAGTTATCTAATCAATTTATAGACTTAAAACGGTCGACCGAGGAAGCCTCTTCGAGTAAATGACCATACAAACCTCCTTTCCAAAAGCCTTTTCCCCAAAACCGGCCTAATCCCAATCCTGAAGGCTTGAACCTAGAAAGTTTGCAATGTGCTCTCCAGACAATTCTAGGAGCCCAAGATGACTTGATCCCTCCTGAAATTCCTCAAGAGGAAGTCGAGTAGGAAACAACTCAAGAAGAAGAGTCTTCTCCAAATATCTTTGGACATTTCTCGGATAGTATCTTTCAAGCCAACTTCGAGACTGTTCACCCTTATAACACTAGGAGTAAGACAGCAAGTAAACCTCCTGCAGATAATACTACAACTTCCCCTCCAAAGCCATCTAAATCAGTAGAAACTAAACAAAGTTATGCTAGCCCTAAATTAGATTATTATGTTGTTGAAGATCTTAAGAAATTACGGGCTAACATTTCTATTTTTGAGCTGTTGAAATTTCCATTTTTGTTACAGAAGATGTTGCAAAATATTTTAGACAATGGCAAGAATGGTAATTCAAACGGTAATAAGGTTGTGCAAAGCAAAGTTCCGCAGAAGACTTCCACAAAAAGTAATCCTGATCCTCAAGATAAAGGAAGCCTTCCTGTACCAAATGT
>ML800422.1:67380-89173 GCA_009831015.1 Picea engelmannii
CAAAATGGTCTTGAGAGATTTATTGACAGCCTCTACTTGTCCATTTTCCTGGGGATAATAAGGGGAATAATGACCATTCTTAATACCCAGTTTTAATGCTAGTTCCTCCATCATTTCATTCTAAAAGTGACTGCCATGATCAACGACAATATCCTTTGGGATTTCGAACCAGGCTATAATTTGCTTAAACACGAAAAAAGATGCAGTCTTACCATCAGATTTAACAGTAGTGTTAATGGATAAATTCGTGAGTGCGGACACAGACCAATCTCCCTAGATTCACCTAGATCTAGAACAAAACGAGACAGAATACTACTCTTTCCCTAGATCTAGATTATTGAACGAACTAAGAGAAATGGATAGTGGACATACCTTATGAACGCTCTCCTTAAAATCTCTGTTGTTCCTTGCTCCGCTTCAATGCTCTTGTGTCGTCCAATCACAACAGTACAAACCAATCGAAGTACAAGCAAATTAATGTATTCAATACCTAGTCTATACATCTGATCAAGGAATCATGTAATAAGATGACATCATCATTATGGGAAAGGGACATATTCATGTATTGAATTAACTGAAGGAGAAATATACAACTTGAGCCTTGATGTCGTAGATCTCCTTTCAATGGCTTCTAGTTCTGACACACACACTTGCTCATGCATGAAAAAAATCAACCACATAAGATGCTCTTGCTATTGTCCTTTACTGCTGTAGCTTCAGTCCTCCATACAGTCTTGCACTGATTCTCCAATCAATCTCTTACTAGCTTGCTTCTAATCTTTCTTGTTAACCCTTTCCATGAGCAATCTCCTCAATATATAGGAGAAGATAGTTTAGTTACTTGGATAGAGAATGATCCCAAGATATCAGGAAAGTCAGTATTTTGCCAACCATTCGAAAGCCAACTCATCCTTCTAGAAGATTCTTTCTAGAAGGATCGAGAACTCATCCATTTTCCTTCTTTAGAAACATGTCCGCACCCTGACTTCAAGTACAGTGCAATAAGTTCGCAGTCAAGCTGAAGGTAGCCTGCGGGAATTAAGGATTCCCGCAGGTGAGTATATATGCAGCCTGCAAACTATCTTTTAAACTATGCTTTCTAGAAACTGACAAGTGTAACCTTTCTCATGAAAATGTTCTTAATAAAGAGTTTGATTTTATATTATCATGACACTATCATGAAATCATCCCGATGACCAAAAATGTGGATAACAAGTAGGCATGGAATCTGCCCACTTAGTAAAGTAATCCACGGCCATGATAATATGTTGATGCCCCCTAGTCGAGGTTGGGTTGTTGTCCATAAAATCCACCCCCACTTGGTGAAGGGACCGACGATGATGAATGGGTGAAGAGGGGCTAGATCCAATCACATTTCCTAGTGAACACCTAACAAGGGTGACACCTCTTGACCACTTCAATGCAATCTTTAAATATTGACAGCCAAAAATAACCAGCTCGAAAAAAAATTTGGGTTGTCGCAAGACCAAATAGATGAACACCATAAGCCCCATTGTGTCAGTCATTAAGAACCGACTCATCCTCCTCATGATTCAAGCAACGACGCAATATATTATCTACACCTCGATGACACAAAGTGTCGCCGATGATGAGGTAGTTTTTAGCTTGATTTCATGTACATTGTCGATCGTCTCTTGATAGATGTTGAGGTAACTCCAAGGTCTGAAGATATATTAAAATGTCTCCATACCATGGGTGCGAATATGAGATAAGGAAACTATGTTCATCCACGAATGAATTGACATGGATAACGTCCTCATCTAATATAGGGAAGTCATATATCATCTCGGAAAAAACTAGCAATTTCTTAGACTTCGCTGAAGCAAAGTCGAGATCAAACTCTTGCATAATTACAATCCATTTATTGTATTTTCCCCCTATGATACACCTAGTAATGACGTATTGAAATGGATTGACATCTGCAACTATGGTAGTTTTTCAAAGTAATATACAATGTCGCAATCTTTGAACCGCGTGTACGACATCCAAGGCTAGCTTCTCAATGTGAGAGTACTTAAGCTCAGGACCGACTAAGTTTCAGATAAGATAGTAGACAACGTGCTCATGGAGCTCATCATCCTCTTGAACTAGAACCATACCAACCGTCCCTTTGGATGTGGCGATATAAAGAAAATAATCTCTACTGTAGTCAGGAGGCTTCAACAGAGGCGTCGATACCAAGGCTTTCTTAAGAGCATCGAAGGATTTCTGGGCTCGGTCATCCCATATAAACAGAGTGTCCTTCTTCAAAATATGCATGAAACCCTTAGTAATGTTGGTGTAGTTCACTATAAAATGACGTAGGAAGTTAGATTTCCCCTATAAACCTTGAAGTTGACGAATGTTTTGTAGGGGAGGCAATCAAAGTATTGCCTCAACCTTCATAGGATCCACTAAGATCCAATTCTCCAAAACTAAGAACCCTAAAATAAGTCCAGACCTCACGCAGAAGATGCACTTGTGAGGGTCCAAATGGATGCGATAATAATGACATCTCTCAAATACTAGTTGAAGGTGAGTAGAGTGATCTACTCTCTTGCGAGAGTGAGCAGTGAGATCGTCAAGATAAGCTTCGACAATGTGTTTGAGGTCGTGAAAAGCAAAGGTCATGGATCGTTGGAAGGTTGCTCCGGCGTTTTTAAGGACGAAAGGCATTTTCCAGTATGCAAAAGTACCCCAAGGAAAAATAAAATCCGCTTATGTTGATCCTCGGGTTTGATTTGAATTTGATTGTATCCTGAAAATCCATCCATAAAAGAGAAAACCTTGCTTCCCACACACTCATCAAGAATTTGATCAATGAAAGGTGTCGGGAAGTTTTATTTAGGACAAGCCTTGTTCAGGTCTCGAAAATCCATACATACACGGATAGTTCCTTGTTTCATATTCACAGGAAGGGGATTGGACACCCATTCAGTCAAAGGAACTGAGTAGATGTAACCAATATTAAGTAGTTTCTCCACCTCTACCTTAATAGCATGGGCCTTCCTAGGGTTAACATCTTTGAGACGTTGTCGAACATGTTTATCATACGGGTAAGTATTAATCTCATGTTCAACAATACAAGGGTCGATTCCTAACATCTCTTTGTATTACCAAGTGAATACATCACAAAATTCCTTGAAGAGATCAGTGTAGATCTGAATTTCTTCAGGCGAGCAATCTGCACCGATATAAAAAATTTCAATCTTACCAGGAACACAATAAATGTTGATCGTGACAGTAGGGGAAATATTTTCCATGTTTCCTTCAGCATAAATACCGTGTGTACCTAGTGGAACCACAGCATGACCAACCATCTCAGTTAAAGTGGATCTAAAATCATCCTGCTCAATCCTAACGAGTTCTGGGATAAAGTAAGAGCAATGATGCATATCATCCCCTGGCCTGTCAGGACCATTCATGGCCTCTAAGATGGCTTCATCCGAAGGTAAAGTATTATCAAGGAAATTATGTGTACAAGATGATGGGGTGGCCTATACAGGCTTGAGAACAAGATCCTCCTCGTCCATCTGCAAGGAGATAGAATCTGGATCAACAGTAGATTCGATAACAGCCTGATACGCAACCTCTGTTGTTGACAGTGGCATGGCCATTCCACTATTTGACTGAACTTCACCTAACAAATTCAGGGAAGGTAGGGTCCAAGGGTTGTTAAAATACAAAGTTCAGAAAGGAACAGATCTCATCGATGATGAAGACTCACTGGAAATGGTATAAATGTGGTGAATTGGTGCCATGAAGTCAAAAGTACCCATAAGATAGGAATACATTATGACACCAATGTTCTCAGTTGTCGGCTGAGAATTATTGATCACATGGATCGAGGGTCCAACCGATGCATTGGGACTAGCATGCGCAAAGGACAACTGATCAATCGTCATGATCTTCCCCTCGTGAGGAAAGCATAAAGTGTGGAAAAAGGACGACACGACCGTAGTCATAGCATAGGTCCAATTATGCCCTAGCAGTAAATTATAGTCAAGGGACGCATCAACCACCTCGACATCAACCTCCACTGTCTTCCCCCCTAACTGAACTAGGAAAGAGGAAAGAATATTGTGGCATCGAAATGAACGACCATCAAATGTGGTCAACATGGTCATAGATTGAGAGAGCATCGTAGAATGGATGGCTTTCCAACAAGTTAGGAACATCATGCATGTCGCAGTGGCTTCATCAATAACAATATGTTTGATGGTATACTTCGAGTAGCCCACATGGATTTGAAAGGACACATGGTAAGGCAAGCGAGACTGAAAATTCGTGACATCAAACTTGATAACCTTTGATCCAACCGGTTCTAGAGCTCCTAAAGCAGATAACAAGGTGTTCCTCTATGAAGGACACATCAAGAGCACCTCCAAAGCCGACATCGCACAAGGGGTTTGACCCAGATATTCAACAATGGAATAGTTCTAGGCAGCTCTAGCATTAGGTTTGTGCATAGAGCATTTAAGTATTCCTTTCGGAATATGAGGCAGAGGCTTTAGCTTTTCGATCTACAAAGGGGTTTCCAGAGGAGGGGGAGACTTTTGACCTGGAACAGTCAACAAAGAGTTGTAATCACGAGATAGAGTTGCTATGTAAATCTGAGACTTGACCACATTTACACATAGACTATCGGCGTCCTGTGCCGAGGAGTTTTGATTCCCTCCCGGTGCAGCTCCGGTGTTAGAGGAGCTCGAGTCCATGTGTTGATTATGAAGAAATAGATTAGTCATCACAGCGAGTAGTTGGTATAATAGCCTCATGGATTCCTCAAGTTTGGGGCATAAATCAGTAAGGTGGTCATCTGTACAAAGTTTGCAAGGAAACTTCACCTTCTTCTTCTCTTTCTTTCCCTCACCAGCATTAACCTTCAATCTATCATTGTTAGCATTGTCCTTGGTTTTATTATCGTTCCCCCCACCCTTATGATTATCTCGTCCTTTCCTTTTATTCCCTCCTGGTTTTTGTTTACCATTTGGGTTGGTCGATGACTATACAGAATGAAAATCTGCCAACTGAGTGGGAGTGGAGAATGCAATTGAAGTTGGTATTTCTTCTGAATAGCTTAAAGACAATTCCTTCAACTGATTTTCCACCAAGTCTGTAGACTTAGCATTTGCAGATCCTATAATGCCATCAGCATGAGGCCCAAGATTCTGTCTTGGGTCATAATTTGACCTCAGTGCGTCAGGAAGAATTTCATATAACATCCCAGACTGGGCATATATGAGGTCCAATTGTTGGGCTTTGAAAATAGCTTCTTCCTTAGAGGTTATCCTGAATGTAGAAACATCCTTTGAAATATAAGGAAATAGGGATTTTAGGAACCATTTCAACAGGAACTCTAGAGGAATGTAACCCTTAATCAACCTCTTTTGTCTACGCCAATCTTGGATATGCTCTGAGATATGGGTGGTATTATCTTGGAGAAAGTTCAACAGGATTTATATGCCAGCGTCGTAACACACCGACAACTGGAAGTGGTTGAGGAAGACTAGAACCATCTGATTAAAAGTGCCATATGTCCCCCATGGTAGCTCGATGTACCATTTCATTGCAACTCCTATGAGGGTGCATTGAAACAGTCTCAAACAAATAGAGTCCTCATTAAGTGAGTTAGACAAGCACCAAAGATGAAAAGTAGTGATATGATCACCAAGATCCTCACCAGTATTTCCTTTGAATTTTGGAATATATGAAGGAAGATTAGTGGGGACGGGGGTCCATGATGGATCGTGACACACTGGTTCATTCATTAACTTCGACAAGTCTGGCAAGTTAAGTGTGGCCAGAAAAGGGAGTTGGGGTTTCATCATCTAAGCCCATGCTCTCGGGAAAGATTGATGCTAAGAGATTGCAGCCCATCCAGGGTTCTGGTATGCACCATGGCCCTGACAGGGTTCTAGTATGCACCATGGAAATATCATGCATGTAGGAACAGTATAATGTGGGTTATAAACATTGCCCACAACTAGATGAGGTCCTGGCTATGGGTTTCCCATAGTATGAAATTGACCTCCCCGAGGTGTAAATCCGGAGGATAGAGGTGGATTCGTCATAACAAAAGTATTAGATGGAATCGACGTAGAGGAGGCAAAGGTAAAGGAAGAAATAGAGGCAGTAGCTTGTCCGCCCGATTGGTTACTCCATCGATGAGAATTAAGACCAGGATTAGACCCAAAAGAGAAAGGAGGTTGACCCCCAACCGAAGGATTCGTTTGGGGAATTTGAGTTCCACCAAGCGATATAGGATTATACGGAGGGGCCATGCCCCCGGGACCAATACTAGGATTTGTATTCGTCACTGGAATGAAGGATGAAAGTTGCGATGTGAGATTAGGCATACCGTAAGAGAAAGGGATAGAGGCCGAAGGTATGTACTAAGAATTATATCCCGATGAACCAAAAAGAAACCCAAAAGGGTTTGTTCCTATAGGTTGAGAAGCAACCACAGGCCAGATAGGAGTGATGACGAAAACCTCTGACACCACAATCGTAGTAGCAAAAGTAGTTGAAGGAGTTCCATTAACTACAGTAGGTATGGGATTCGAAGGACTCCTAGTATCTTTCTGACTCAACTCAATACTCATACTTGTATAATCACAAGTCTGATAGGTGGAGGTATGTGTACCACGTTTGATAAATTTACACCTTTTAGAAGGAAAAGACTCAAGATGCGGTGGTCACTTCAAAAAATAGAGAGACCGGCGAGGAAGTTGGTCTGGCTCGACGATGACTCAAGACTTGAGATATTTAAAACAAAGTCATAAGGCCAACTAACAATCAAAGAGCACACCAAAATAAACAAAAGGCCAAATTCACACAAAAACGATATAGTAGCTGAAAAGGGGCCTCCCTCACTAGAGTAGGTATGTCTCACCCAAGATGGGCTTGAGACTCCCTTCAAAATATTGAAGGTATCAAAATCAATCATAATGGCCCTCGTGGGATTAACAATGCAGTCGTTCATATCCCCTCGGAGAGGTAATCATCCATAAAGGATGTGTGTTGTTCGAACCTTATCTAACTCAGGGTACCTGCAGAATAACCCCTACAAGTAACCTATGTGGCTACCTATGTCAAGCAACTAAAGACGCCATGATACAACCAATGCGCATATGAATAGTCATAAGTTAGGTCCACCGTATGGGTAGGGTAACAAAGCCTGAAATCTTGAAAGCATCGCCTCTCAAGGAGGTGAAGGTACTAGAAAGATCCCCAAATACAAATAGATCCCCATAAATATATCTGACGCTAATAAGGTATTAGAGGGCTATCTCTACAACCAAATTTGTGCGACATCATGGTTAACTCCGGTGTGAGCGAAGCATCTTGACGTCACTAATTGTACAATGGATTTCACCACTCTCTTAGCTAGACACATATATTGAGTTCAATAGCCTTGGAGATGTTTACTCACAAAATCGTATTCCAAGGCCCTATATCCTAAGCTAGCTTGTGTATTCTGAAAAATGAAATTGTTTCTAATCAATTTTAATTAATCAACATTACTTTTAAAGGATTTATTTACTCAAGAGGTGTGGATGTGAAACTGATGATGTTATGAATCGGCATATTAAAGAATTGAATATGAATATAATGCAAAGTCCTAACTGCAATTCTAAAAAGATGATAAACTTTACAAATGCAACTTTCAATGCAACTCTGTAATTTCAAATGAGATGCAATCTTTCCATGAATGTCAAAATCAATACTAAACAACCAACAAAGCAAATGCCCAAAATGCAAAATGTATGTTTTTGTATTTTCAATATAAAGAAATGAAAATGCAGGGACTGAATAGTAGCCTAATATATAGACCCCACTGCAAGCAAAAGAAAATCCAAGAAGGATACCAAGAAGCAAACACTCAAACCAACATTCAAGGACAACCAATGAAAAAGATGATGTGAAATAAGAACCGCCCGAAAATTCAACCCAAAGAAGGTTTCCTATCACTCTGTAGGCACTCAATAGTTAGGACAGAGACCCAAGAAGACTCAACAACCATCAAAACGCACCCAACACCAAGCCCAGACAAAAATCTTAAAAAGTTGATGTACACGACTGTTTAAGGAAAACAAGTGTATGTACGCACCCTATAGAAGGACAACTCACGTATGTACACGTTTGTCTAGAGAAAACCCGCATACATGTGTTAAAACATTGCCAGAGCAAGGATTAAGCCAAGAAAACTCAGATACAAGGTAAAAAAGGCTGTCAAGAAATCAGGCGACAAGGAAACTTAGACGAACATAGAGCAATCGAAGGAGAAAAACACTCCAAACCCCGAAATAGAAGATTCAATCCCTAGTATGGTCGCCAATTATGTTACGAGGAAAATCACTCTATGGAAAGGGGTAAACCACAACAGATGGAAATGACCGCAGAAATCAACTCTAATCCCAAGTATGCTATATAATTGAAAATGCTAACAAGACAAGATAAAGATCCTACCTTGTCAGGATGTCTGATGAAGACCATCATTGAGCACGCAACTCAAAGTAATACACCTGCAACTTTTCCTCAAAAACCAAGATATACAATCATATGGTGATAATGTATAAAGTTAGCATATCAAATAGCATAATCCATCAACATTTATAACAAATACGCCCATGGAATAACAATTCAAATATTTTCAAGATATTAATTGGATGAGAAAAGAGTATTTCTATTAAAAAATGATTCACAGAAGTGTATAAGTGACAAACTTGTGTCGGAACGTCTCGAAACCGAGAAACTAAGTCCCTTCCAGCTGGGCCTCTACCACTTCAATCCTCCACCAAAGGCAAGCTCATATAAGGGAGACAATGAGGTTCTCCAACAATCAAGGAAGAGCTTCAGGGTTGAACAATGTGTTCAAACTTAAAAGTACAAAGGGATGCGGACTCATATAAGAAGTGGAAATTTCTCCAAAGTATCTTTTCTCTCAATAGTTGAATTCTCTCCCCTTCAACGACTTTGATAAGGCCCATTTTATAGCCTTCAAATGGAATTGAATGGTTGAGTCGGAGAATTTCCAGTATATGGAATGTCAAGGATCATGGATCACATGACGTGACATGGAAACCTTACACAATTTTTAATTTTGGGCACAAAACCCTATGTACGTGGTTTGTAATGGTGCAACCTACATATACGCGTGTTGCATAGCTGGTAGGGTAGGTATATGTGGAAAAATACAGTTTTTTAGCTCTTGGAAGTGCAAAAGGGACTTCAAGTCTGCATAGGGAAATGGAAAAGGCCTTCTGAGCAAGTTTCATGGGGTGAGGCAAATCTTGCTATAACACCTCCCTCTTGCCCAATCCTCTCATGGAATCATAACCTATGAAGGCCTTCCCTTCAGCAGTATCTCAACATTCTCTATTTTATTAAAAATCAAATATATATATATATATATATTACAAAATCTATCAAGGTCCATTGGTTATCCTTGATCACCCATGGGTAGACTTATTGTTTTTCCATAATAACACTTATTATTACAAACTGGGGGAAACATGGATGTTACAATCCCCTCCCCCTTAAAGGAACATCACCCTTGGTGTTCTATTTAACGCAAAAATTCCATATTCAATAGTGAACAAAAAAGGGTATGCATGTTTCATGGAAGCCTCCATTTCCCAAGTCAATTCATCAGGACCAAAGCGTTTCCATTGCACCTTGACCTGGGCAATGGTTATGTTCCTGAGAACGATCTCTCTCCTATTTAGGATACATTGTGACTCTGGTTGGAACTCTCCCTCTAGATCCACCTATATCACAGACCAGTCAATTATGTGAGTAGCATCTTGTATATATCTCTTTAATAAGGAAACATTAAACACATTATGTTCCTTCACTGTGGGGGGAAAGGCTAGTTTATAGGCTGCAAGTCCCACTCTGTCTAAAATTTCAAAAGGGCCACAAACTTTGGGTGCAATCTTAACACATTCTCCTATTCTTAAGAAGATTCTCCTTGGTTTGATTCGGAGATACACATGATCTCCTATCCTAAATTATTTATGAATTCTTTTGTTATCTGCATAACTCTTTTTCCTGTATTGGGCCACGTTCAGATTTCTCTTTATCTGGGTCATTTGGTGTTCTGGTTCCATTAACATTTCAGGCCCAAGGGTAACCCTTTCTAATGGATTATCCCAGCTAATTGGGATATTGCATTTTCTTCCATAGAGGGACTCAAAAGGGGTCATTTTCAAGGATTCTTGGTATCCATTATTGTAGGAAAATTCTACCAAGGGTAGATACTCTTCCCATTTCCTTGGTTGATGAATTACATGCATCCTTAACATTTCTTCCAATATTTGGTTCACCCTCCCTATTTTTCCATCAGTTTGAGGGTGGTAGGTTGTACTAAATAGCAATTGTGTTCCACAACCAATGAACAAGGACTTCCAAAATTCCGAGGTAAATTTGGCATCCCCATTAGATATATTTTCCTTGGAAATCTAATGAAGTGTGAATATTTCTTTCATGAATATTTTGGCAATCTATATTTCCTTGCAAGTGGATTTTACCAGAATGGAGTGGACATCCTTGCTCAATTTATCCACAACTACCATGATGCATCTTTTTGTTTGTTCGTTTTGGGTAGTCCCTGGAAATGGTTTTCCATTTCCATTCTGGAATAGGAAGGGGATGAAACAACCCTTCTGGGTGTTGGTGTTCTACCTTAACATGTTGACACTCTAGACATTTAATCAAAATAATCGGTTGTGTCTTTTTTTAATTCTTGGCCAATAAAACAATTTCCTAAGGGTTGAAATCATCTTCTGATAACTAGGGTGACCAACAAATAGTCTTTTGTGCAGTTCATCCAATATGAACTTTTTCAAAGTCACAAGTTGGGATATACAACCTCCCTTTGTATGTTAGTAGGCCATCATTTGTCAGTTGATAACCTTCATACTTCATTCCGGCGAGCTCTTTCTCTAGGTGTATCTTCGCGGCTCCTGTGTAATTTTAACTCTTTTCTTGAGGTCTGTTTCACAAATACTGATGGATGATAAATGAATTACCTTCATACTTCTACTGAGGGCATAAACCACTCAATTTTCTTTTCCTTTGATGTGTTTGATTTCAAAATTGAATTCACAGATAAGAGCTATCCACCTAGCTTGCCTAACATTTAGCTTGGCCTAGTCAAATAAATACCTTAGCCCACTATGGTCTGTGATGAGGAAAAACCTTCTGCCTAGGAGGTAGTGCCTCCACTTTTTCAAAGTGTGCACTATGGTAGCTAGCTCTAGGTCATGGGTCACATAATTTATTTCATGTTTACTCAATTTTTTGGATTCATAAAATATTACATGTCCCTCTTGCATGAGGACTTCTTCAAGTCCCTATTTGTAGGCATTGGTGCACACCAGGAATTCCTTGTTTGGGTCTGCAATTTTTAGTACGAGGGCATGTGTTAAGAGGTGTTTCAACTGTTGGAAACTTTACTCACATTCAATTATCCAAATAATTTTCACCCCCTTTCTCTGAAGTGAAGTGATTGGGTGACCAATCTTAGAAAATCCTTTTATGAACCTCCAATAATATCCTGCTAAACCCATGAAGGATCTAATGTCAGTGACATCCCTGGGTGTGGGCCAATATACAATTTCTTTGATCTTATCATGGTCAACTTCTACTCCTTTCTCAGAGATAACATGGCCTAAATAATGGACTTTCCTTTGGAAGAAGTCACACTTCTAATCTTAGCATAGAGCTTGTGCTCTCTTAGTACTTGGAGTACTAAATTTAGATGTTCTTCATGCTCTTCCTTACTCCTTGAGTAAACTAGGATGTCATCAATAAAAACTAATATAAATCTGTCCAAGAACTTGTTGAGTACACTATTCATCAAACACATGAAGGTGGTTGGTGCATTGGTGAGACCAAATGGCACTACCACAAATGCATAGTGTTTGTACCTTGTCCTAAAGGAATTTTTATAGATGTCCTCATCCTTGATTCAAACTTGATGATATCCAGATCTCAGATCAATCTTGGAAAATATGGTGGCACCTCTTAACTGGTCAAATAATTCATCAATCATGGGCAAGGGTTACTTATTSTTAATTGTCATTTTATTGAGTTGTCTATAGTCTATACAAAACYTGAGTGTTCCATCCTTCTTCTTTACAAATAAGGTTGGTGYTCCCCAGGGAGACACACTAGGCYRAATGTACCCCTTGTCTAACATTTCTTTCAGTTGCAATTTGAGCTCAACTAAGTYTGGGGTACTCATCATATAGGGTGCTCTATATATTGGCACTGCTATAGGTACAAGCTCTATTGAGAAATCAATATCTCTCTTGGGAGGTAACCCTGGTACCTCTTCTGGAAACACATTTCTAAAATCTTTTAGTATAGGGTGCTCATCTAGGCTTGGTTTTGGTCCTTAATCGAATTTAATTCTTGTATTGCATACAAAGGGAACCCCTTCCTACAAGCCTTCTTCATTTGGAGGGATGATATCTTTCTTACTGAGATAGGTTTTTGAATTCCCGCAAATTTATTTTCTCCCCTTCATCATCTTCACATTCTAAGGTTTTGTTATAACAATCCAGTTTAGATTTATGGTCAGCTAACCAATCCATTCCGATCAACATGTCATGTGATCTTATAGGAAAGATGTTTAAGGTGGCTTGGGTAGGAAACCCATTCACGATGACTGGACATGTTGTTATGACCCTTGTTACCCTTCTTTTTGTTCTCGTGGCTAGTTGTACCAACCATGGCTTAGTGTGCTTTGCTTGCTATAATTTACACTTCACAACAATTTCAGGAGAAATATAACTCAAATTAGTACCAAGTTCAATCAGAATAGAAATAAGATGGTTGGTGACCATACCTTCCATTTCCACCACCGAGGCTTGGTGGTGTGCTTTTCGATTGTCCAAAGTTGCATGGATTTTTGGTATGCTTTTGGCTACATCATCGAATGTGGTATCCTCTTGGACATTGTACATTCCCTTGTTGTTTGTCTTCCTATGAGGAAAGTACCTCGGCATTTTTTCTTCTCCACAGCCCCAACATTTCAATGGTTCATTCTTTGTGCTTTCAGTCCTACCCGGGGTTGATCCAATAGTTATATTTCCACCTTGAGATGGGAAGTTTTGTTGATTCACACTTTTTGTAGGGAATCCCATCCTAGAACTCTTCCCAAAATTCTTGAACCTTGAAGGTTTAACTCCCATCTTCTTGAATCCCATCTTATTTTTCTTCTTCCATTCCTTGGGGGGTTCTGCTTTGTGGTTTAGTTGCTCGTAATGGTATCTAGCCTTCCGAATGGCATCTTCCAGGGTTTTAGGTTCATCAAATTCAATCATGTTCCGAAAGGATTGAGGCAACCCACTAAGAAATCATTGCATATTTACCTTTACATCCTTTATGTAGGGTACATACCTCATCAGTTCCATAAACTTGTTGATGTGTTCATCTATAATGAGTTGTCCTAATTTGAGATCATATAACTCCTTCATCTTTTCATCATAGTACCGCTCAGAAAGGTACTTCTTCTTGAAGTATTTGTCAAACTTATTCCACAACCCCTTTTCATGGATTCCTTTTACATTTATAAGGTCTTCCCACCAGATAGAGGCCTTTCCATTCAAATTGAATATAGATACTCGGGATTTCAAGTTCTCAGAGTAGTTATGAACTCTGAAATACTTCTTCAGGCCCAATATCCAAGATTCTACCTCTTTTCCTTTTTTTATTTCCCCATAAAAAATAGGTGGCTTGGATTTCTTAAATTCCTCTGGGGCCCTTCCCTTGGAGTACTTCCTTTTCTTCCCCTTCTTTTGGGAAAGGGAACCGGTCCTACTGTTGGACAGTTTTATGGAGCTTTCTACTCCTTCACTAGAGAAATACTTAGATGAATATTTGGTTTTTTCATGTGTCTTGGCTCCATGACGAGCCTTCTTGAGAGGGTTTCTTCTTGCATTGTTGCTTTTAGGTTTGTGCCTCTGCATTTTAGGTAAACTCTAGGTTTTCTCAGGACATTATTTTCCCATGTTGTTGGCGGTTGGCCCATGTTGCAATTGTCATTGTTCTGACAGAATTTGCAGTAGGACCACCTTTATCTCGGTCTGTTTTTCCTGCTCCTTCATTAGATGGTCATTTTCAGCCTTAAATCTTTGAGACTCTTCCCTAAGACTTCTCACAGTCTCAGCCAAGTTTGGAGGGGTTTCTACCATTCTCCTTTCATCAGATTATTCCTCTTTGTTATGGGAACTCTCCCCCCATTCATGGTGGGTCACCATCACTATTCTTAGAGCTTGTATGGGAAATATCAGACTGGTTAAGTGTTGAGAATCAACATTTATCTGTTAGTCGACTTGTCCATTATCTAAAAAAACAGCAAGGTACATTTTAAAACTGATATTATTCTGTAGAAATCTAATGTTTTACAGTATTATACAATCCCTATTTAGTTGCGCAAAAACAACATATAATTGTGTTCATCTCTCTAGTAAGAAGGTTTTTAATAAATCCCCGTGATTAATTATTTTTTGGGTTATTACTCTCAATATTCTGGGGTTAATCGTTCCACAATGAAATATGTTGAGCTTCCATGTGCTAGGTAAAATGGGGACTCGGGAACCGTAGGATCAAACGGTCTTTCAATACCCATCGTTGGTCAGGGTCTCCATGGTCAAAATATAGGTGGGTAAGATTTTAAATCGTGATCAATGATTACACTTGGATCAATAGTCCACGTCATTATACACTGTGAAAGCAGTCATGAATAATGCTAAAGGGTCGATAGTGTTGACGAGAAGCACCCACATAAGCCACACGTGAGTTAAATAAGGTTACTTCATGCTGGCATTTTTTGGGGCATCCACTAGGGAACACATGGTGGTCACTAAGGCCATAGTTTCATTCCTATGGGTGGTGTTATTACCGCCCCTCGGCCTCTTGTTATACCATGAATAAATTACCTCTTGGCCAACAAATGTTGATGCAATCAAAGGCCTAAGTACTTGGTCACCCGATTGGGTATTAGTAGGTCCTTATAAATAGGGTAGGGTAGTATATCCTTTCCTTTATAATTTTCTAATAAAAATTATTCAGCTCCTTTGTGAGCCCAAGCAGGCCAAGTGTAGTTGCTTGCTCCATTACCACTTTGTAACATACCCAGCCCCTTAAGGCTTTCTAAGGGATCATGTGTCAAATTTTTCTTACTTTATCTAACTTATCTTACTTGCTTACATTCACATATCCAATGTTCTTTGCTTATTCAAGGACTTTTCAATGACAATACCTTTTTATTCGCGGACTCATGGACTCGTTGACTCACAACTACATACCTTTGTAATTTTCCTTTCACATGTATGCCCATAAAATATCAGCACTTAGCCATATTTCTATCTATGCAGGCTCGCGAACTCGCAGACTCATGAAGGTAAAATGATACGACCCTACTTTCATGAGTCTGTGGATTCTCAATACTTAGCCATTTTTTTCCATCTTCGCGGACTCAGGAAGGTAAAATTCCACGACCCTACATTCATGAGTCTGTGGAGTCTCAATACTTAGCCATTTTTTCCATCTTCGCGGACTCGCAGAGGAAAAATTCTACAACCTTACTTTCATGAGTCCATGGAGTCTCAATAATTAGCCATTTTTTACATCGTCATGGAATCGTGGAATCGTGGAGGTAAAATTTCATGACCCTACTTTCATGAATCCGTGGAGTCTCAATAATTAGCCATTGTTTTCTATCTTCACAAACTCACAGAGGTAAAATTCCATGACCCTAATTTCATGAGCCCGTGGAGTCTCAATACTTAGCCATTTTTTCCATCTTTGTAGACTCGCGAACTCGCAGAGGTAAAATTCTATGACCCTACTTTCATGAGTTTGTGGAGTCTCGATACTTAGTTTGTTTCATGATGTGTTGGGTTCACAGGTTGGAGGACTTGCGGACCCATTCTCCTCACCTTTTGTTGGTCTTACGTCTAATTCATCAATCCATCTCCTACTGACGTGTGGCATGACACATGGGGTGGCACATGGCACACGTACCACTTGACATGTGGAATACATTTTCCTTATGGACCCCTGTCTAATTATTCCAAAACTGCGTGACACGTGGCACCCTCTTCGGGTGACACATGGCCTTCTTCCGTTAGGACACATTTTATTGTCCATGTCATATGTTGGAACCATCAACTAAGGGTGGATGGTCCAGATCATCTGTGCAGTCCCTTTGACTGTGGTAGATCAATGGTCCCAGATTCTTCCTCGGAGCTCCGTCAATATTGATCGATCAACGGTCAGATCTCTCCCTCAGAGTTCTTCCCTCGGAGTGTAACTTTGTGATGTACTCCACATAACCTGTCACGATGGATGTCAGGATCTAGTCTCGAGGGATTTAAAGGTCAATATCTGGGAATGGGTTATATGGCTTCCCTGCTCCCTTCTTGTACGACCCTCAGTTTAGGGCCACTACGAGGATGACACTCATCAACCCTAGGCCATGTGGGATTTTGTCTTTGTGAGACATGTGGTACTCACATAGGGTCTCCATATCGTGGATCTCACAATTCAAGTACGACGACACCTGACTCATGTGGTGATCTGACAAGGACTCTCCCTTGCCCCTTTTCTCTGATCACCAATAAGAACGTACCCTCCTTGGACACTGTGGTGATACTAGTCATCAGAGTACATCATGATGACATCACCTTTTTCCCTTGGTCTCGTTCCAACGAAATTCACCAAGATCTACGATGAAGTTTCATTGCAGCCTCACCCCAATGGATGGTCTAGATTGTCCCTTGGAATTCCAAGGTCATTCTGACCACAAGGCTCCAACTGTGTTAATATCCATGGACCCAATGATCTAGGATCATCCACGATCACTCTCCAACAGATCAATGACCCTTGTGGATTTCAGAGTATGGCATTGTGATAAGAATCAATCAAGGGTCAGGATCTTTCCCTTCATCCCAATCAACACTTGAGGTCGCATATCGACCATGTCTCGATAAAGGGCCCAAATTTAATCATCGTGGAAAATCCACGACCACAATTCTTTTCGTGTGAATTAGGGATTTTCCACTGACTTAACAGTCCATGCCTGAACTTACCCATTTCGCGAATGTATTTCTTCGAGTCCTTCTCAACTCTTACTGATCCTTGAGGATGCTCACGCTTGACCAACGCACTCCATGGTATCCTCATGGCTTCTTCATAGTACCCTATTCCTTGAAAGAATGGTTGGGTTCGGGCATTCCAACATCGTGGTGCATGGAGAACATAAGCAAGGGTATATATATATATATGCTTGAGAGTGCATGCATATTCCATAGGATTACATCGATACACACAGTGAGTAGGGATGTCTCTTCCCTTGGGTTACTACAAAGACATTGAATTATACGTGTGCATAACAATCATAAATATTTGTATCATTTCCTATATACCAGACACATAGCTTTACTCACAGGGATACACTCATGAATAAAGCTCACAAGATGTGAAGTACTCACAAGCAAGAATGTAAAACTATTCACATAATTACACATAATGCACAATTACCGATGTCTCCAAAATACACAATTTGATTTGTAGATCAAATGGTTACGTCTAAATATTATGTTGTTCATTTAGCCATACACATATTCATATCATTACAAAGAGGTAGACGAGACACTTATCTACAAAAAATTGAGATATTTTGAGTATTGTTGTAGAGAGAACCGCTTGCCACCCAATTGTAGGTAAGGTTGCATTAAAATCCACTACAACTAGCCACCCCTGAGCTAGGGTACGATGTCACGAGAAGAATTCTACAAGATCTTCCCTAGCGAGTCCTTCTACCCTCACCCTCCCCCTTTTCTTCTCTTCTTCTTCCCTCGTGACCTTGTGTGTAATACCCCCAAGGACATGCCCCAGTTATATTATGAATTGTAAACATGTTTTGTAGGCTGGTGAGCTGAGTGTTGATAAGCTAGTGGGCTTATGTGTTTACTAGGCCGAAGAGCCTAGGTGTTAAAGGCCAGGAGCCTGATTTTTGTATATGTAATTATGCAGATCATTAATAAAATATAAACATTGTTGCATGCAGACCGACCATGAAGAAAGAGTGATGGGGGACTAAGCTTCCACAAGGTTGGGTAAGGGAGGAGGCTAAGTGTTTGGGCCTAGGGGCTAAGATAGGGGGATTACCTCTAAAGGAATAATGTATTATTTCCTAAAGGCGAAGGTGGACATGATGTGTATTGTCCTAAGTTCCTTAAAAGGGAAAGTATGATAAATGGAGTGCATTCAACTCCAGGGCAACAGGTGTCGACCTAGCTCATGCTGTTAAGACCCAAGAATCAAACCATGTGGGGGGGGTTCGTTCTGTCATTCTCTCGTTCTTCTTCTGAACCCGAGAACTCTGTCATCGACCTCTGTGTTGTTCTTGGTCACGCATCTCTGGAACTAGGAAACCGTGAAGCCAACCTATATTTTTTTTACTGTGAATCCTGACACATCATGTTTATGACTTGAGCCATGTTTTGTCTTAGTGGGGACTATTACCATTTTTGGATGTCCATGCACAATTTTCCTGTTGTTATTGTCACCCGTGAGTTAACCGAATGTTGTTGATGTTTCTATTATCCTTACCTTGTGGGAATTGAGTTGAAACTGGTTAGAGAAGTAGGTTGTTAGGCCCGTGGTTGAAGAGGTAGGTTGTCAGGCCTATGAGAAGCTCTCCCAAGTGAGAGAGTTTGTTGGGAAGTGGTTTTCTCCTAGAGAGAGTCCAGCACCAGCTATGGAGCTCTGAGAATTCCTGATCTGGCCTATTGTCGAGACCCTGAGAAGGGAAGTGGAGCAGTCGATGGACTGTGGAACAATGAAGGTGCATATTCCCGGGGTGGAACATGCATGTGGGGAATGAGATTCCGTGAGTAGTGGGCGTAAGAAGGATCCTGGAGAGAAACCCTTTACGTTCGTCAGATCTGGGAAAAGTGTAGGAAGGTTATCCTAGAATCCCTTCGGACTTTGCGACGTTAGTGAAGCTAGATGAAAATATAAGAGGTAGGCCGAAACCCGAAACTTCGAAGTCCCAGAGAAGATATACATCGTAGATCGGAGGAAAAGAGCTTGACTGTTGGATCAAGCAAAAGAGCAGAATGTAATTTCGGAGTTCGACTATTGGAAGAAGTTTGATCTGTTGATGCACAAACCTCTGAAGCTTGAAGTTCCGAAGAAAAAAGTAGACATGGTGGGGTTAGATGACGTCGCAAAGGGTGACGTGGACCTTCCTAGACATGCCATGTTCCACCACCTGGGTTGGTGACATTTTTACTATGTGGGCCCGGAGGGTAGAGAAGCCCAGAAGTTTGGAATTCGGGAGATTGAAAGGGAAGCAAGCAGGAAAGATTCTAGGACCCAAAGTCCCGAAGCTATGAAGTTCTGAAGTCCCAAAGCTCTGAAGTTTTGAAGCCTCGATGACATAAGTTCCACAACGAGTGTCAATTATTGGATGCTGGGCAGACGTGGACCGTTGATCCACCCTACTTTGCGAGTTCGGTAATTCTAAGTCCGAGAGATTGTTGGGGGGGACGCTTTGAAATTTCCAAAAGTTGAAGGCCTGAGTAATCACCTTTTGACCTTGCACTTGGTCATGCCTGTGATCATGTGGGTTGGGGGCTAGTGCCTAAAAATGGTTAATAGGAAAGAACCGAACTCAAAAAGAAGAGATATGTGGGATTCTTGTTAAGCGAGAATCACAGAGAATGAAATATGAACTGTTTTCTTAAATCGTATTGGTTTATCAGTGTTTTGGATTTATTAAGGATTAATGGCCTGACAAATTTTGGTTGAATGCACGTTGTGTTTGCAGAGTCAACGAAAGTCAGAGCCGAAGCGAATTTCCACTGAGTGCAGAGAAATGGAGGAGGCACAGAATGCTTCCAGCTCAGATAATGAAGCAAGAGGAATGGATGTCCACTTGGGAGTTGAAGTATCGAATTCTAATGAGCATGGAGAGGAGATAGATAAGGAAGGGCACCTAATGAAAATCATTGAAATTTTGCAGAAGGATGTTCAGATTCACAGAGCAGATAACAAAAATCTCATGAAATCCAGGAATCAACAAGGAGAATTCAACTTAAAGTTGATGCGAATCCTCGAAAGGATATAAAGGAAGTTGGATAAGGAGAGTGACTCAAGCAAAGCAGGGAGTCATGGCCCCCTAAGAGGAAAAGAAGATCAAGAAGTGTTAGCATGCATCATAGTCACTCCCTGAAACATTCCAATAAGGAGGAACACAGTAGTTCAAGCCCATCTCCTTCCAGAAAACATAAGAGATTTGGAGTGGATGAACTGAAGGGAGAAATGAATAAGATTAAACCTCCTACGTTTTATGGAGAGAACTAGAAGGAGGAAGATGTTGAGACATGGCTGCTAGGCATGAGAAAATACTTCCAACTGCAGAACTATTCTTCTCATGCAGAAGGAAGAATTGTGATGTATCAACTGAAAGGAAAAGCATCCATGTGGTGGGATCAACTTGTGTAGGTGAAACACATTAAAGAGAAGGATGTTACTAGGAAATAATTCAAGAATTATTTCAAAAAGAAATACTTGACTAAAAGATACTATGACAGAAAGATGAAAGAATTCTTTGAACTCAAGTTGGGCAGCATGTCTATTGACGAATATGAGCAAAGGTTTTTGGAATTGTTGAAGTATGTTGCATTCATCAAAGATGAGACTATCAAAATTCAAAGGTATCTGAGTGGTATGCCACCTTCCATCGGTGACAAGATCTAGTATGATTACCCTAAGACTATGGAAGAAATGATAAGGACAGAAAAATGCTTATGAGTAGCAAGGACAAAATCCCACTTTTCGGAAGGCTTGGGATGACCTGAAGAAGTTCAAGAAAGAGCAGAGGTAGAAGGGAAACAAAACTCCCTTTTTCAGAAACAGTCCTAGAGGATAACCCTCTTTGAGAGATCAAAAAATGGTTGACGTAGGGGAACAAAGGCCAAGGTAGACATCCATTCAGTGTTGGGGCTGTCAAGGAATCCACAAGTACAGAGATTGTCCCCACAAAAATGGAAAAGTGAGAGTTGTCCACAATGTTCGCCAAGATGAAACAGTGGAGGACATGGGCAGTAGAGTACCAAGGATCTATGTCGCCCTGGAAAACAAGTATTGTGGGGTTTTTCTACCCTACGGACTAACAAGCTAGGGCTTTAAACTTGTACGCAGATCATGACCCTTAAGAAATAACTTTTAACCTTCTACCCCAATCTAAAACCCCTTTTCTCATGCAAACATGGGAAGAGTCAACTAACCTTTTACGGCTGAGGAACCAGTAATTCACCCAATGAGTGATAAGATAGTCTATAACGTAAGGCTGGTGACACTGCCAACCGGTATCCAGGAATTCCCCTAGTTGGTCCCAGCCACGCAATACTCTGCTATCAACTCCGAGACTTTCATATACCCTATTCACTTAACTCGATGGGTGTCAAATCCCGTGCCAGTTGATAAAAAACAAGGCACGATTCGTGTCTGTACCGATTTTCGTGATTTGAATAAGGAAGAGTCAACTAACCTTTTTATCGACGGTTGAAGTAGATCCTCCGTTGAGCTTTTATCTCCTTGCTGTTGCTGCTCCTTCCAAAAAGCTTTCCTACAATCAAGACAAAACTACGCATGCATGCTATTGATCTACTAGAGGGTTAGAGATTAAACACAAATCAAATAACGTAGATAAGACTCATGTATTCGGGACGGGAAAAGTATCTTTTTATTAATCTCAATATGAACC
>ML800423.1:17499-31348 GCA_009831015.1 Picea engelmannii
TCATAGGAACTGTTATTGCAAATCTGTACTTTCCCAAAGCCCAAGGCAAGTGGGACAAGATTGGCGTAACACGGGGATAATCCTATCACTGTCACCTCAATAGGATACCCCTTTCTGTTTAGGAGGAGGAAAGGCCCACTCCAAGGGAGACGTCCCAAGACCTAGGGGTTTTGAGGAAGGGAAAAATGAAAAGGTAAATTACCCCTCTCTCTCTAGGTCACTCAAGTCAAGTTTATGTCTTAGGGGGTGAAGCAAAGGGATAAACGATGTACCTGCCCTTAACCAAGACAACAGTAAACGTTATAGCAAATAACGAATGATAATGATGCTTCAACAAGACAGTAAACTTGTAAATATATGCTGGCAGTCTGTGTATACAGCGAATGACAAGTAAATGATAGCAATAAGTAAATGATAACAGCTGCAATTTATATCAACAAGAATGTACTTATGTAGACAATGTCAACAAGCATTAAAAACATCAATGCCAATACTTCGTCTTATGTGAGTTTTCTAAATGTATCAACCAGCAATTGGATTTAAACAGGCTGCCAATGATAGCTGTAACAACAGTCAAGAATAAGTTATGGCAGTGGTAATTAAGATTTTAGAAATGTACTTTATGAAGGCAATTAAACACACACTTTAGCATTTATTGGTAGTACCTTTCCTTCTACAAATTCTGGGCTGATTTAAATGGTTAGTAAGCTTATATAGGCTGCAAAATGATTGCTGTAGCAATGATTATGACAGCAGCAAGTCAGCTGTTCGTATTTCAAGACTAGGTTAGCAAGTTAGTTTAGGTTAGTAGGGTATCAAGCAGAAAAATTGAGTTGAAGGTTGTAGATTCTTGTCAAAGGAGTGAGGAAAGAAGACTAGTGCCTTCTTAGGGTGATGGAGTCTAGGTAGGCGTCTCTCTTCTAGGGCTGATAAGTTGATGATTATGCACACAATCCAAGAGGGAAAATGACCTAGGAGGAGTAACACCTTAAGCATTAATTAAACATGCCATTTCATAATCTTATATGAGTAAGCAAACCATACCGTAACCATTAAGCAATGACAAAAGTAAAATTTATTTGCACCAATAATAATCATGTAGAACAATGCTAGATCACCAAAACACTTCATAAAATTGATTCAAGTGCCAAAAACAAGCCTTAAAGAGTAATGCGCCTTACTTAAAACAACCAAGTTCCCCAATAGGGGCCGAAAATTTTAGACCTCTTGTCCTCCAAGTGACAAGTTGTGATAAAAAATGATTGTACTTTTGTCTTATTTATACAAAATTATGACCTTAATTAACCTTTAGGTCAAAAAACATGGTCGACCTGGCCAATTTGTTATAAAAAATCAAAATTTTCCCTAATTAAATGAATTTACATCTAATAACTCCTCCAAGGGTGATGTCATGCCCCTCTAGGGTGACGTTGAGCCTCAAGTGTGGAACGTTGGGCAAGGGAGATGATGTTAGAAAGTATTGGATGTGCTCGTTTAACCATAGACAATTTCACTATTGTCACCCAACCATAGGCCGAAGCCACCCCCGAGCAACTTAACCTTGACAAATAATCATTTCGGAAACGAACCCTAGGCTAGATAGCCAAACAAAGGGTGGCACACCTTTCTCCAAGGATAGCGCACCAAGCAAGAGTAACAAGAACTGATCAGAGAGTCCAAACCATAACCAAGAGATAGTCCAAGCCAAAACCGAAATCTGCTAGCTGCAGCAGCTGCAACAACTCTCCTCCAAACTTGCGCACAACCACCCAACTGCAGTGCGCACAAGTGCTGCTTCTGTAGTTCTGAGAATGCCTGTCGGAATGAAGACTGGCCTCCTGTATTTATACTAAAACTGACAAACTGCCCGGGCCGACTTCTCATTCTGGGTGCCTATTTACTTAGTATATAATATTTCCTTCAGCCGACTTATTCTTTTGGAGGCTAATAACCTAATACAAATTATCCTCTTGAGCTGACTTGTCTTCTAGGGTTATTAGCCAACTAATTAGGGTTTCTTCTTGCTTCCCAGAATATTCTATTCTCGCCGGGTTTACACGTAGAGGTAAATACTTCCCGCAGCTACCATAATATGAACACTCCCTCCTAGCTAGGGAGGTATTGAAGGTAATGGTCTTGAACACAAACATACCATTCACTCGGTAGCATCAACATATTCGTATAAACTATCTCATGAGTAGATCATGAGTACCATAATCACTATCAGTGTCATCAAATTGCATCATCTCTCGAAACCATACTCCATCTGAGTAATCAAACATGATACTGGATAAGCCACTCACTCCATAGAGTGACACAAGAGCCATTTTTCTAATCCGGACATATGTCCTAGAAGAATAAATGACCTGGACCATTTTTCGTCTGGGAATCTATGCCCATTGATCATCCATCTAGCTGATAATCATTTCCAACACCACTGATAGTCTTCAAGGCAATCAGAACACTGTCATTCAATAGAACACAACTGTGTCTATTCATAGTAGTACACAACTACAATCCAATGGTACACTACCACACCAAGTAGCACACAGATACTTGATCAGTAACGTATAGTCACAATCAGTGGAACACATCCACCACAGTAGCATACATCTACTGTCTAGAGACATACATTCTCCATAACAATCATCCGATATCAACCTGCACATAAAACATTGTTATGATATAAACTAAATCATCCAGGCCATTCTTCCACTCACAACTGTGAGATCTAGAAGAGCATCTGCCCTCAGAAGGTAAAACATCAATGATGAGCTATCTGGACTATTCTTCTCAAGCAAGGAAGAATAACTGTCTCGATTTCTGAGCCTGGACCATTCACCTATTTGGGCCATTCTTCTGACACTAAACAAAGTGCAACCTGGAGAGAATGAGTCTGCCTTAGGGAATGCCCGCCCCCAATTGCTGAACCTGGGCCATTCACCTATCTGGGCCATTCCTCCGGCACTAAACAATGTGCAACCTGGAGAGAATGAATCTGCCCTAGGGAATGACTGTTCGGACCATTTCCAAAGGAAATGACTGTCTTGCACCAACCTCCAAAACGAACCATTCTTCGAAACTGCTCACAAATGTGAGCTTCGAAAGAATGATTGTCTGACGAGGCAGACCAATCTGCTTGACCACTACTAAGAGTGACCGTCAAGAAGAGAGACTGTCCTAGACCATTCCCTATGTTAACTACAAGGGGAATCGTTGTCTATGGTACATCAACAATCCATCGAACCATTTTCATTACAAAAATGACCGTTCGATCTGGACCATTTTCCGAATTGGAAAATGCCTGTCTGTTAGAAATCTCAAACCACTTTCCGAACTGGAAAGGAACTGCTCACCCTGGACCATTTTTCAAATTTGAAAAATGACTGTCCATAAATCAATAACACATCAATGCTCCCTCCCAACCTGGGAGTCATCCCTTCCTTTTTCAATAAGGAAGTTGTTTCCCACGCGCTTCAGCTTGAGTACACAAACTCTTTCATCTTGGATAGAGGCTTTACCAAAATGTCTGCTTATTTGCTCATCTGTGGAGATATGTATTGGAGAACCACTTTTTTTTTTTTTTTCTTTCTTTTCTTTCAGGACTTCATCATGGAGAATGTAATGCTTGATCTTGAATGTACTTTGGTATTTCTGGAACATTGGTTTTCTGAAGGCTTCATATAGCTCTGATCATTACAATATATCATAGTTGAATTCAGCTCTTCTGTTTCCTGTTAGCTCATAACATTGTGGTAAGACTCAAACTGGAACATATCCATGTGGCACTTCTTATGTTATCATGAAAGTTTGTCATGGATTAGTAATCCATCATCCTGAGCTTCTGAGTAACCATTCTGATACAATATCTCTATTATAGAAAGTTTTTTTTTTCACCATGCTTCTGCTGTGCATTGGAGGTTCTCCACCAAGTTGTCTCCTTCCATCTGCATACAAAGGTTTCTTCCTGGTATACCTCAAAACCTTGAGGTTGTTCTACATACATTCTTTGTTTAATTATTCTGGAGAACAGTCTTTGCATTCATCTGATGTGAACTCCAACCCATGGATATTGCGGACGATATAATGGCTCATGTAGAGGTATGTCTGGTTTACTGGAACAAGCAATCATCATAGTCTTCTTCCTCCATCTGGGAGAACCTCTAGTTCTGGATCTCACAATGCTTTCATTCATAAGTCTTCCACACACTGTTCTTCATCACAACTTTCAGTTCTTCTGCTTGATTTGTTTTAGTGAGTTCATATCAGGCTGGTAGTCTTGTGATTCTCGATATGGTGACTGGTTGTTCTGGCTTTTCCTTCTCTCTTGGAATCTTCATGTTCTTCCTCATGTTTTTCTTTAGCTCTTAGGTTCATGGATTTTTCTATAGATTCCATTCCCTGAAGATTCCACTTCTTTCTTTCATCATAGGATCATGGATGTGGATGGACAACCAATGATACTTTAAGGCTTCTTTTTGAAGAAGACTTCTTCTAAAGTCAAACTGAACATGTGCTTCTCTTCATGGTTGCTACCATTGATGGGAACATGGATAGATACTTCATTATCTTCAATGGATCATATTATTTAGGATTAGCTCCCTCCTAATCCTTGCTTCATGCATGAATGCATGCTCTTCTTTTGGAAATATAATCGGCTCCCTCCATCTAGGAGAGTCCACGCTTCCGTCTGCATCCTTATTGCCTTCTGCAAAGTGTCACAAATCTTTTTCCATTTTCCTCTTGATTGCTAACTTCTTTCTGTCTTTACTTCTTCTAGGTTTCTTCAAAATTGATTCTGATTTCGGCTTATCTTGCAACTGTTATTTATGTAATAACTTCCACATGAATTGTTACCAGGGTTTGTTGATGTACTTCATCCTTTCATGTGTATTGCCTGGCTTGTAGTCATTGTGATAACAATCCTTATCTTGTTGTTCTTCCATAGGTATAGTTTCTCTTTGAACATATTATTTTCTAGGAAATAGATATGCAAAACATGGTATGTACAAGAACTATGAAGAGTATTGTTACCTTTTCTTAGAAGAAGAAGTTTGTTTTGTCTTGCTTGGCTTTCTTTGAGGGTTCCCTTTCTTCGGCAACTGATGCTTCGTGTGTTTCCTTCCTTTTCTTTAACTCGGGACAATGATTCTTGTAGTGACCATACTTTCGACAATTGAAGCATTGTATTTCTGACATATCTTTCTCTTGATTTGGCTTCTTCCTTGAACCAAAATTCCTTTTGTTCTTGAAATTCTTGAATCTTGCTGTGAAGGCTTGATCATTGTATTTCTTTTGGGGTTTCTCTTTTGAACCAATCCCCAATTCTTCTTGTGCAGAACAAGTCCAAAGTTCTTCAAATGTAGGATACTCCTTCCTTGTGTTCATGCTTGCGGCAAATGCATCCCATGTCTTGGGAAGGCCATTGAGTACTATATTTACCAGTTCCTTCTCTGAGATGATCTCTTCAATATCTTGTAGTTGATCTCTTAACTGAGAGATCCTCATAAAGTATGATGTTATGTTGTCATCATTATTCATCTTCATGTCACAAAGCTCATTCTTCAGACTCATTACTTGTCCAATGTTTCTGATTGAGAAGATGTTTGTTAGGGCATCATACATTTTCTCAATTAAAGTGCGACATTTAGATTTTCGGCCTAAGAAATGGGTCACGGGTTGGATCCCGTCCAAGAGGTGGGTGCCTCAAGGGGGGACGTACAAAACAACCGGACCTCGGCTTTCAACCCTTCACGGGTATCTCCCTACCTTATGGTGTTAGGAACACTTGACTTGTAGGATTTACAGTTCCCTATTTAACAACTTCTATTGTTTTGACAATGTGAGAACCAGATAACGGGGAGTTATTTGGATGCCTATCCTCGAAATCCTACCTAGACTAAAAAAATTATTTTGGCACCTCCTGTGGAGGAAAACTTAGTGAGTTTTTAGAAAAAATTTAGATGTGGTTGTTTGAGAGATTGGGGGTGTGAGCCAATCTCGTTGATTTTAAATGGGAGTGGATAGTTTCGTCAAGAAAAGGGTGGGGTGTTTTAGAATCCCTTTGGAAGAAACTTACTTTGACCTCCACGTTTCGAGATGAAAACTATATGAGTGATAAGTGACTTTTGTGTGTGAATGAGTGAAAAGTGTGCCAATGTTTTAATGAATTAGGTGTCACCTTGCTGCATGTGGACTTCGCTTGGTCCTTACAAGTGTTGATTACCTAATTAACTAAATGTCTTTGATACAACCTTGCGTAATTCAAAAGTCCCTAGGAAGCTAGCATGTGGACATGTGAGTCCTTTACTATTCCTTTAACTCTCTATTGTGATTTAATCCAAGAAAGCTTTAAAACTATTCTAGATTGTGATCATGTGGACATGTATGGGCCCGTTACAAAACCTTTAAACTTCCCTAGTGATTTAATCTAAGAAAGTAAATTTCAACACTATCCTATCTTTGTAGCATGTGGACATGTATGGGCCCGTTACAATCTTGAGATGTGTTTGAAAAATAAACTAAGAGGAGTCCCGAGGGGGCTGTTGTCCTCTTCTAAAGGTTTTAGTCTTTTTAAAGGAGATGAAATTGTCCTACAACCTTTTTTTGATTCTCAAGGTCGCTTTGAAGCGTGAGAGAAGAGCATACTAAACAATTGTTATCCAATTTCTAGTCCCAATGCAAGCTTTATGTGATTACAAATGATTCCAACTTATACTCTTAGTCAAAGCAAGCCATCCATGTGGCAAAATGAAAGAAAAAGAGGAAATAATGATTTTAAACCCCCTAAGTGCCTATGTGTTTTGACTAATCCCTTTATATGGAGAGGGAACTAAGTGTGGTGTAGATTACAACATGCATAAAATCACTTTTAAAAAGGCTAGGAGCTTTCCCCAAATCACAAAAAGACTTACAATGTGTATTTTTCTGCACAGGTGTGCTAGTCTCAGAGTAGACAGAGGTGCACTGAGCGCCTATGCGCAAATCGAAGAAGACTTTTGGGCGCAAGTGCGCAGAGGGCGCTGAACAACTCAGTAATTTTGGCGCACGTGCGCACGATGCGCCACTGTGGGCCAATAAACCCGCGCACACCTGTCACACGGCTGTGAAGAAAATTTCGAATAGAATTCTCTCAATTCATCTTTGCATTGGATGTTTTGCAGGTCGGCTTGGGCTGGTTAAGGTACCTACAGGTTAAATAAACCACAAGAAGAGCTAGAAAAACCCAAATGGGGTAGGAAATTGATACCTTTCCCCAGTGGAGTCACCAATCTGTTGCGCCTCTTTTGTCACCTAAATGAGCAAAACATAGGTGCTTACAAGCTTAGTTGGGTTAGCTAAGCAAGACAACAGTGAAACAAAGAGTTAGAAAAATAAACATAAAAGACTAAGCTAAGAATTAAACTAAGAAATGAAAGAACAACTAAACTATTGAGCAAAATGACATAAGAACAAGAAACCAATAAGACTCATATCACCAATGGAAATGATTGTATTAGTGAAAAGAAAACACCGAGAAGAAAGAGGGCTTTGGGTCCCTTCTTCCTCTAAGGGAGGGCTCTTGGACCCCCACAATTTGAGCTCTTCTTACAACTTTGAAAACTTGAAAGAAATGGTGAAATAATCCCAAGCTAATCCACTCAAAAGGTGAGATGGATTGTGCAAATGTAATGATGCTAGTATACTCTTGATGAGAAAAAAGGATTCCCCAAGAGAATAGCAACAACATAACCTTGCAAATGAATTCCTTGAAAATGTAGTGCACCCATGGCCTTGTTTTATAGCATCACTTTGAGGTATTGTGCAACCAGCTTTTAGTGTGAAAAGGGGCTGTTTAGGGCATTTTTAGGTCTTTGACCAGCCACCCAGTCGGATCCAGCCGAGATTTGGATGTCAAATCAACTTGGAAGTTGAACTAGAAGTGGGTGGGAGGCCGACCAATCTCATAAATGCGTCATTCTTAGGTGTGCGCGGCTTCTAGTGACCACAGACGCACAACGTGCACATGTGCGCTTTTTCTGCGTTTATGGATGGCGCATGTGCGCGTGCACCCTGTGTAGTCATAGTGCACCTTGATTTTATAACTGGTTGTATAGTTTTGGACCTTTTGGAAATGCTTTTTTGGTAATTTTGGTCCATGGGTGAACTCATAACTATTTGAAGATGCTGGATTCCTGTAACCATTTGGGGACGAAATTTCAGTGATAACACCTGGAATCCTTTTGACACATCCTCTCCTTCGGAGGATAGTTTGGTAAGCTACTGGATGTATTCATCATGGATTGGATAGCGGTTATCCAACCATAGACTTCTTTCATGCACCCTTCTTATTAGATATTTTGTGCACCGTGCGACCTCAGCAGTGGTACCAAAGAATGGTAGGTCTCTTAGGTTCATGATGGTTGAATTGAATAAATTGATGAAGTTTGATTTTGGCATAAATTGCATATCTCTGGTTCCATCTGGAGCCATCTCCCAAAATACATCTGTGTGCATCTAAGGGAACAAGACTGAATCTGTGAGGTCAAGTTCAAGGAGCTTAACATGCTCCACGTTCCCTTTTAGATCACCCATGACCTCTACCCGGGGGTCGCAGGGCTCGTCTGATACCACTTATTTAGACATGGAACTTCGGCTTGTTGTGGCTCTCGACATTCAGACTTCTACAGAAAGATAAGGACTGCAGATTTCACAATGGTATAGGCTGGTTCTCTCTACTGAATTCGAAAATGGCTATGCTTCTTTTGGAAACGGTGTATTCTCGGGTGAGTTCTCAGGGCCTTATACTTGGCTTGATGGGTAAGTTTAGCAATAACTGTTGTTCATCATGATTGTATGGATGCAACATGATCTAATTTGTCTGACAAGACAATTTAACAGGGTAAATCCTATTGAGTGATTCAGGCATTTACTTATTTGCGTGAGTGGAATAGGGACGTGGCCGATTTCATACCTTTCCGTTTGATGGGTGGGTATCCCGACACGAATTTCGATTGCATCTTTGCATAATGTGGATTTATGGCTTAACGAACTTTAGACGTGGTACCAAAATGGAAATAAAGGTTGTGACTAGACTAGGTTCATGTGGTCTATGGATTCAAATCATATTCAGATTCATCCTTTCTCCGACCAAAAAGGTTGTCCCCGTCATATGAATGACTGTCATTAATGGATTCTCTTAATCTTTGGATCTTGCAATGCTGAGTCATTAGTTCTGTATCAAACAACACTTAAACAGAAAATGAACTATGTGTCATGGAGCAACACTGCGCATATTGACTTTATTACAGAATTTACAAAAATTTCAGAAAACTCAAATCTGACTATTGTACAAGATATTTCAGACTAGAGCGACAGTCCCTCTTTCTCAGTTTTGAGACAGGTATGGCTTCAGGCGAGCGCCATTCACCCACCCTGGTCGCAACACACCATTCATTTGCTCGAGTCTGAATTCTCCTAAGGGTCGGATCTCCGCAATCATGAATGGTCCCAACCAATGCATACACAAATTTCCACGATGCTTCTGGTACCAACTATCATAGAGGATCACCTTGTCTCCTTGGGTGAATACCTTGGTCTTAATGTGTCTGTCATGCCAAGATTTTTGTCTTTTTTTTCAATCGACTGATGAAAGTCTGCTAGAAATCTGGTCTCTTCGAGTTCTTGTAGTTCCATAAGTCTTTGCGCAATGGATTCCTCTTCTGTCATGCGTGTGACTTGTGCAATATACAAACTTGGAGTGATGAACTCTGTAGGCACCATTGCCTCTCTCCCATAAACCAACTGGAACAGTGTGTACCTATGGAGTTTCTTTGTGGTTGTCCTGTAATTCCATAGTATAGCTGGAACTCGGTCATCCCAGTCCTCCCAGTTTGCACAAAAGAACTCTGTTAGGCCCCTTTCCAGAATCTTGTTGAAGGCTTCGACTGTTCCGTTGGCCTGTGGGTGGTATGGAATGCTCTTGTGATGTTGAATAAAAAATTCTGCTGTAAGTGTTGCTATAGTGCTGCTAATGAAATGAGCTCCCTGATCGCTGGTTAGGCTCCTGGGACATCCGAACCGAGTAATGATATTCTCTAAAATGAACCTGGCAGCAGTATCTGTCGAACACTCCTGTACAACTGCTACTTCTGCCCAACGAGTAAGGTAGTCAGTCACGATAATGATGTACCTAACCTTTGAATGTTTGTCTGTGGGGTTGATTGGTCCAATGAAGTCAACTGCCCATTTCTCAAATGCTTGTAGAGCTCTAATTGGTTGTAGTGGTAGTTCGTCTCGGCATAACGACTTTCTCATGCATTGACAAACATCACACGATCTAGCATATAGTTTTGCATCCTTGAAGAGTGTTTCCCACCAAATTCCTGCCTGTAGAACTTTCTGTGCTGTGGCCTTTCCTCCTACGTGGCCTCCTGCAACTCCACTATGGCATTCCCAGAGTATATCTTGCCTTTCATGATCCAGGACACACCATCTGAGGATGCTGTCTAGTCCTAGTTTATACAACTATCCAGCGATCAGCTGGTAATCTGCTACTCTAACAACCATATGGCGTTTCTGAGTTGCGGAATAGGTTTTAGGACAGGCCCCTATACTGAGAAAGACTACTATATCCTCCAGGTATTCCAGTATGGCCTCAATCCTGAACAAATATCCATCTGGGAGCTGATCATCTACCACTCCATCACTTTCCCCTGACTCTAACCTGAATAGGTGATCAAGTCCTATGTTTCATCTTCCCGGCTTGATGATAACTTCAAAGGAAAATTCCTGAAATAACAACAACCATATACAAATTCTCCCTTCCAACACAGGTTTGTTAACTAGATATTTCAATGCAGAATGATCAGTAAAGAATTTGAAATGAGACCCTAATAAATAATGTCTAAATTTTTGCAAAGCGTAAATCATGGCCAAACCCTCCCTTTCCGTCGTTGTGTAGTTGCATTATGCTTGCGACAACTTCCGAATCACAAGATAGATAGGGTGATCCATAGCTCCATCTCCAGGTTGCATTAAGATGGCTCCTAAGGCAATTCCTGAAGCATCTACATGGACGTGAAAGTCATTCTCCCAATTTGGGAATATCAGAATCAGTGCTGTGATGAGTTTCTCCTTAAGTGTCTCAAATGCTTTATCGCATTCTGGAGTCCATTGTAACGTTTCAGCCTTTTTCAGTAGGTTCTCCAAAGGTGCAGTAATGTTTGCATATCTTTAGATGAACCCGCAATAGTAACCTGTGTGTCCCAGTGTGAAGCGCAACTGCTTAGCACTCGTAGGTGGTGGAATATTCACAATGGCCACAACTTTGGCTGGGTCTACCAATACTCCTTCTCGATAGACTATATGGCCCAACAAATTCCTATGTGGTACACAGAAGATACACTTTATGAGATTCAATGAGATCTGCAACTCTCTTCATTTGTCAAACATTAGCCTTAGCAGTGCTACATGTTCCTTGAGTAGGCTATATATTGTCCAATCATCCATATAGACTTCTATAAATTTGTGAACGAACTCTCTAAAAGCTGCTATCACAATATTGGAAAAAACTGCAGGGGCATTCTTTACGACAAATGGCATCACATTGTATGCAAAAGACCCCCATTTTGTTATGAAAGTGGTCTTTCTTTTGTTCTCTTCAGCGATCCTGACTTGATGGTATCCTAAAAATCCGTCTGTGAATGAGTATGCTTCCTTTCCCGCAACCTGTTCTATCACCTTGTCTGTAAAGGGTGTTGGGAAAGGGTCATGTACACAGGCAGAGTTGAGACTTCTATAGTCTACACAGACTCTAATATCCTCAGTGCCTTTCTTGATTTGAATAACTATCAGGCTAACCCACTCTGCTTCTTCTACTGCAAAAATGAGACCTGCTTCCAACATCTTATTTATCTCCTTCTTAACCTTCTCTTTGACTCTTGGGTTAAGACGGTATGGTCTATGTTTGACAGGATTGGATCCTGGTTTTAACTCAATCTTCATTTCCCCCATGAATCCTTTGATTCCCTTTAGTTAGGAAAAAGTCTTTGGGAACAAGTCCTCATATTCCCGCAGTAAACTCTGTATTTCCTGACTCGTTTTCTCATCCCAGTAGTCTCCCACCATGGCTATCTTGGGTTGCTCTGCAGTCCCTATGTTGATTTTGCGCAATTTTAATGGGTGATTGTAGGAATTATCGGTCTGGCTAGGTATGGTGTTTTGAATTTCTCTACTCCCCTCTGTCTCTTTGACGTCTAGGTTTCTCAGTTCTTCTAAGTCATCTAGGCTTTCTGAATCTTTGCTAATCTAATAACATTCTATAGGCTTCTTAGTTGAGGGCAAGTGGAGATTTGTTTAAAGTTCTTGGCTATGTTTGGCACATACCACTAAGTTTGATTTCTAATTACCATTATCTGTAAAAATAAATTATTTAATCTTTTGCAAGGCTACTTCAAGCTCAGGGTACTTACTTGTGAATGAGAAGTCCTTGCAAAAATGAGCTTCCAGTGTTTTCCAGTCCTTGGTTTGTCTTCTAGTTTCCTCATGTATAAACCAAGCTTTCGGGATTGGACCTAGAGAGCTGGGAAATAACTGAACCCAAAAGTGAGAGAGTATCCCCGCAGCTTGCCACTGTGTCGTGCACTGTTCAATGTGTATTCTAGGATCCGATTCCCCGCTGAACAGTTGCACAACTTGGAGATCCATTTGCATCTCTGATTCTAGCTGCTCCTTATTTTGGAACCTGTACTTGATAGCTTGCTTCACCACTTCCCAGATTCTGAGCACGGCTTTATGATTAGCCCACCATCTTGGGGGGTTGTTCTGAAAGGCTACATCTAGTACCGAGATTCTTTGATATTCTCTTACATTTTCCTCTATCTTGTGCAAAAAATTGTTGAGATTTGAGGTGCCATTGTATACTGGGTGTTCTCTAACTTTGATCCCAACCCATATGGTTCTTGGGTATATTGGGCATATCTGTCGAGTGTGCAGGGGGTTTAGAGGGGGGCGGAGCCCCTGGAATTTTTTTTCTGCCTCCGGAAACGTGACACCTACCTTGAGAAACGTGTCATGTATTTAGGTGGTTTTTTCGGCACATGGTTTTTGCCGATGGTTTTCTATTTCCGGTTAAGGAATTAGGGTTTTGGATTAATCCAGGTCATTGGGTTAGGGTTTTGGATGCCGCTGGCTCCTATATGTATATTGTATTGTAAACAGTGTAACACGATGAATGAATATAATATATGTTGGTTTTCCCGGTTTGGGTTTCCAGAGAAAAAATCTCTGTGTAATGTTTTGTATTTTCCATTGTATCTTTTCTGTTCTTTTCTAAATATCTGTTTACAGTAGACATTGTACAAGGTTAAAATTTACATTTGGTATCAGAGCTTTATTGGCTTCAGGGGGATGCCTTTGTGGTCAAGGGTTTGGCTCGGGATTGTGATAAACCTTGTTACAATGGGAGATCTGCGGTATTGTTTTTCATGTGAAAAGAAATGACAAGCAATTCGAAGATGGAGATCAAGAATTTTAATGGGAAAAACTTTGAGTTATGGAAGCTCAATATGGAAGATCTTTTGGTGGACAAAGATCAATGGATCACGGTAGATCCAGGTATTGCACCTACAAGAAATTCTGCAGATGACTGGAAAAAGATGGATCAGAAGGCAAAGAGCACAATTCGACTGTGTCTCTCCGATTCAGTATTACTGAATGTGTCAGATGAAGCTACAACCAAGGATTTATGGGAAAAGTTGGGGAAGTTGTATCAGTCTAAGTCCCTGGTAAATAAACTATTCCTGAGAAAGAAGCTGTATAACTTGAGGATGAGAGATGGAGACTCGGTGGCAGAGAATTTGAACGCCTT
>ML800423.1:31792-61045 GCA_009831015.1 Picea engelmannii
TACAAGAAGCAGTGTAGATCTAAAGTTGAGAAAAAGAAGGGATCTGAAGAATCTTCTTCTACAGAAGAAAAGACCTCCAAGGAAGAAGGAGGGGATGTGTACTTGGCCTCTTCAAGCACACATGCAGATCATGAGGCATGGTTTATTGACTCTGGTGCATCCTTTCATATGAATCCCCACAGGGAGTGGTTCTGCGAATATGAAAAGTATGATGGAGGTAATGTTTTCTTAGGTAATGATTCGACAACCAGAATCATAGGAAGAGGAAGGGTCAAGTTGAGACTCATAGATGGAAGGATTAGAACACTGCCTGGTGTTCTACACATCCTAGGTATGGCTAGAAATTTGATTTATGTAAGCAAAATGGAATATGTAGGGGTAAAAACAACTTTTGAAAAGGGAACTTGCATGATGGTTCGAGGAGAAATGGTGTTCATGAAGGGAGTTCGGTTTGGAACTTTGTATAAGCTGCTAGGAAGCACTATTAGTGATAGGTTTAATAGCTCCATTGTTCTTGATATTGGATTTGAAGAAGAAAGAACTCCTATAGTCTCTGGAGAAAAGGTTATGTTGTGGCATCAAAGACTGGGGCATATCGGAGAGAAGGGTCTTCGGCTACTACACGGTAAACGTATGGTTGAAGGTATGTCTAATTGCTCTTTGGATTTTGATTTCTATGAACATTGTCTATATGGGAAGCAAAATCGGGTAAGATTCCCCTCTGGTGCAATGAGGGCAGAAGGAATTTTACAACTAGTTCACAATGATGTTTTTGGACCTGTGTCGGTCCCATCATTGGGAAAATCTATGTATTATGTCTCATTTATAGATGACTTCTCGAGGAAAGCTTGGATATATTTCCTTGGGAAGAAATCTGAAGTCTTTGACAGGTTTAAAGAGCTTAAGGTTCTTGTTGAGAATCAAACAAAGAAAATAATTAAGGTGCTAAGAACAGATAATGGCGGAGAGTTCTGCGAGAATGAATTTGAAGAATTTTGTAAGAAGTGCGGTATAGCAAGGCAAAAGACTACTCCATATACACCTAAGCGGAATGGAGTTGCAGAAAGGATGAACATGAGGCTGATGGAAAAAGAAAGCTGCATGCTCAGTGGTGTCGGGTTAGGGAAATAATTCTGGGCAGAGACAGTGGGTACTACATGTTATCTGGTCAACAGATCACCCTCATCAGTGTTGGGTGACAAGACTACATAAGAGGTATGGACTGGTAAGGAACCTTCTCTCACACATCTTAAGGTATTTGGCTGCGATGCATATGTTCATGTTCCAAAGGAAAACATGAGTAAGATGGATAAGAAGGCTGAAAAATGTATCTTTATTGGATATAAAGATGGTCTCAAAGGTTATAAGCTTTGGAACCCAGAAAATAAGAAGGTAGTGTATAGCTGAGATGTGGTATTTAGAGAAATGAAGGATGTTGTTAAACATGAAGTCCTACCAAGTAAGGAAGAACTAGAGAAGATAGAGTTTGATTTAAAGAATGATGAAGCAGACTTTACAGAAGAACATGAATTAGAATAAGAAGATCCTCATACTCCAGTATTGAGGAGATCGGATCGAGAAAGAAGGCTACTGGAAAGGTATAGTCCATCTGATTTTCGTTCAAATTTTGCTTTGTCTATTACTGATGATGATCCTAGAACTGTCAGGGAGGCGGTGGATTCAGAGGATGGAAATATCTGGAAAAGGGCCATGGAAGAAGAAATGACATCTTTGGATAAGAATGAGGCTTGGGATCTAGTGGAGTTGCTAACTGAAAGAAAGCCCATTGGCAGCAAATGGGTATTTAAAAAGAAGCTGAATACAAAAGGAAAAATGGAGAAATACAAAGCTCGGTTAATAGCAAAGGGTTATTCCCAGGTTGAGGGAATTGATTTTGGTGAGATTTTTTCTCCTGTTGCCAAGTTAACCTCTATAAGATTTCTGTTATCTGTTGCTGCTGCATTTGATTTTGAAGTAGAACAAATGGATGTGAAGACAACATTCCTGCATGAGGATTTGGAAGAAGAAATCTTTATGAAGCAACCAGAAGGTTATGTTGTAAAAGGAACGAAGGAACTGGTATGCCAGCTGAAAAAGTCCTTGTATGGTTTAAAACAATCACCAAGGATGTGGTATCAAAAATTTGATACTTATATGTTGGGACTTGGCTTCACAAGAAGAAAAGAGGATCACTGTGTGTATTCTAAATTAATTGGTGATCATTTGATTTATTTGGTCTTGTATGTGGATGACATGTTGCTGATAGGAAACAAGGAGGAGATTATCCAGGATGTCAAAACTCAGTTGTCCTCTAAATTCGACATGAAGGATCTTGGTGCTTCAAATTTCATTTTGGGCATGAAAATTAAAAGAGATCGAAAAAAGAGGAAACTTTGGTTAAATCAGAGAAAATATGTAGAGACAATATTACAGAGGTTTAATATGCAGAAATGTAAATCAATCAAGGTTCATATTCCTATTGGTGTAAAGTTATTTGTGGATCAGTGTCCCAAGACACATGAAGAAGAGGAGGACATGTCTCATGTTCCATATGTGAGTGCAGTTTGCAGTTTGATGTATGCAATGGTTTGTACTAGACCGGACATTGCACATGTAGTGGGAGTTTTGAGCAAGTATATGTCAAAACCAGAGAAGGAGCACTGGACAACAGTAAAAAGGGTTTTCATGTATTTGCGTGGCACTTCTAGCTATGGATTGTGATGCGAAGGAAGATCGGGATTGGACAGAGTGGTCGATATACATGGCTTTGTGGATGCAGACTGAGATGGAGATTTGGAACGTAGGAGATCTCCAAGCGGGTATGCGTTTAACCTGTTTGGAGGAACAATAAGTTGGATGAGCAAAAGACAAGCTGTAGTGGCACTTTCAACTACAAAATCTGAATACATGGCAACCACTCATGCAAGTAAGGAAGCAATATGGTTACAAAGATTGTGTTCAGATATTGGGTTGGTACAACAAGCTGTAAGGATAGAGTGTGACAGTCAGAGTGCAATTTTTCTGGCGAAGAACCCTGCTTATCATTCAAAGACAAACAACATTGATGTTCAATATCACTTTGTGAGAGACATGATTGAAGAAAAGAAAGTATCACTGATGAAGGTGGACACTTTGAAGAATGTTGCAGACTCATCAACAAAATCTGTGAGCACTGAGAAGTTGTCTTGGTGTAGAGGATCCATGGGCATTATTGCCCTGGATTTTTGACTATGTAACCCTGTAACCCCCTGTATGCAAAGAAAACAACAAGTGGGAGAATGTTGGGTATGTGTTATATTCTGCCTCGGGAAATGTGACACCTACCTCGGGAAACATGTCATGTATTTAGGTGGTTTTTTCGGCACATGGTTTTTTCCGATGGTTTTCTATTTCCGGTTAAGGAATTAGGGTTTTGGAATAATCTAGGTCATTGGGTTAGGGTTTTGGATGCCGCTGGCTCCTATATTTATATTGTATTGTAAACAATGTAACATGATGAGTGACTATCATATAAGCTGGTTTTCCCGGTTTGGGTTTCCAAGGGAAAAATATCTGTGTAATGTTTTGTATTTTCCATTGTATCTTTTTTGTTCTTTTCTGAATATCTGTTTATAGTAGACATTGTATAAGGTTAGAATTTACACTGGTCACTCCGACAGTTGGGAATCTTCTTGAGAATATTTTGTGCGACCCTTGTTGCCAATTGTCGAAATCCAATTCTGAATCTTCATCTGCTGACTGTATACTTCTCCAACTTACTGACCCATTGACGGTGGGGTTTATATAATCGTTTCTTGTCCCAGTTGTTACAGTGTACAACTAGTCCAAGTCTTCTCCATCCATATTATTGTCTATTGGTTATGTATACCTAGGTCCTACATATGGGTCCAAAGGTTGAACTACCTTGATTCCCTCGGCCTCAAAGGTCATGGTGTCTTTCTTTAAGTCGATTATTGCATAATTATCATAGGCCCAATCAATGCCAAGTAGTGCAGGGTAGGGGTCCTTATCTCCCATGATCTCAATGACTTCAAAGTCAACCACTGTTTTTAATCCTGCTAGATCTATTTCCACGTTCTCCAGTCTTCCTATGGGGAAGATACAATATTGGTTTTCCATTCTTAACTAGATTGGGGAATATGTCAGCCTAGGTTTTACTAAGGCTTCCCATGTCTTCTTAGGCAGAATGTTCATGTTGGATCCCAAATCCAACATGACATCCTTAATTTAAATTTCATCTAACTGGGCATTTAATCTGAATTCCTTGTCGGTTCGTACTTTTCTTTGCTGCACTCTTTGAGTACTTTTCTCAGGAATATTGGCCCTTATCCTTGCTTCTAGGGGTTCTTTGTTCCCTAAAACTATGTATAGCGCATTGCACAACTTTTCTGTTAGTTGACTATTCCCCAGAATGCCAGAGAATAATTGAAACCAAAGGTCAACTACGTTTTGAGGTTGCTTAGGTTGTCTTGGTATGACTACAGGGTTTTTGGGTGCAGGGGGTGAAACAGGGACTTGTGCCATCTTAGGGTAAATAGTCGGATGGGGAGGATTCTTTCACATTTCAGGACTATGAATACTTTGAAATACTTCTATGGAATCTTTAAAGAACTTTTTTTTCTTTAGAGGGTTATACTTGTCTTCCTTAGGTGCTGCTTTCTGGATCTGAGGTAGAGTATCAACATCAGCTCCTGTCTTTGCTCCTCCTCGAGTAACGATATTAAGGTTGGGAAATTGTCTCTTACTAACCCTCTTTATTTCCGAACTGATGATGTTAGTTCCTCATTGTCATACTCTATCTTCCCACTTTGCAATTAATTCTGGGTAGTCTTCAGTTGCCTGCCCGTTGGTTCTGCAGTGAGAGCACCATGGCCGCCTTGGATGAGGACAATATCTAGTCAAGTGAACTTTCTCATCAGATTTATAACATCTTCTTGGTCCTCTTCCCCTATTTCTTCCTCCTCTGAAGTCTCCTCCATCTCCACCTCTTCAACCTCTTCCTAATCCTTGAGGGTTTTCATTCACCCTGAATGTTGTTCGGTCTAACCTGTCTGCAAGTGCATCCAACACTCTAAATTTATTGGTAGTATGCGTGGTATATGTGAAGAACTCACACTGTACTGTGTTTGGTACTGTCGAATATTTTTGCATGATGGGGCACTGTATTGGCCCATGCCCATGGCTTTGACATATTTCACAATACTCGGCTGTTGGTGTTGCTTGGCCTCCTGGAAAAGCATGATATGGGTTGGGGTTATGGAATGGTAAGTTCTTCGACACTTGCGAAACTCCTCCCGTAGGTCCTGGTAGGGCTACCATCGGATTCTGAGGAGGTCCCATTCCCCTCATTCGCGGACATTCGTTCACCAGATGACCTTCCATATAACATCCAGTGCACCGAACCTATGGCCTTCCTGGTCTGGGTAACGTCAGCTCTTGAATATTTTCTGTAAGTGCCGAATCTATCCTTGTAGTTGCACCAGATTCACATCTACTAGGGGTCTGGTCACTCTCAGGCTTCCAGGGTATCCCGCCATGGCTTCAATATTCATCGATTGTTCCAAGGCGTCTGTTAACATGTCTATCCACTGTTGCGTTAGCAGAATCCGGGTCAGAGGCAGTAATCCCTGAATGTACCACTCCCTTTGATGTTCTTTGTGGATTGGATGTGCCAACCTCCCTATGGAATCTTTAAACTTATGGTTGTACTCCCAGGCTGATTCACCTTCCCGCTACTGGATCTCGCGCAATTCATACATAGCCTGTTGTTCTGACTGAGGTAGTTTGAACTCTGCTATGAACCTCGTCTGTACCTGGCCAAGTGTGAATGATTGACCTTGCATTTATGACACTCCCGACTCAATGATCTTCATGTACCACTTGAGAGTGCGACCTCTCAAGGTAGTCTGGAACACGACCAACCTATTCGCATATGGAGTCCCTCTGGATCTCTAGATTTCTTCGCACAGGAACCAACGCTGCTCAATGTCTTCATCTCCCTTACCCCAAAATTCTGTGTATCGGGCAATAGAACCTCCTGCGTGGCCAACCATTGCTGATCTTGTTATTCCTATCAATATGAACCCTAACAGTCCTGCTTGCAATCTACCAGGGGATCCCAATATCCTCCCTATGCTCACACTTCTTGGTTGTGACTGAATAATTAATTGTACTGGAACAGAACTAGCATGAGAAGGTAGCATTGAAATTACTGCTTGTATAGAAGATACTTGGGGTATGGGTGATTCGGGGTTGGCGCCACTGTCTTTGGGGAGGTTTTCTTTGATTTGGGTGGTCTCAGGTTTTCTTTGATTTGGGTGGTCTCATTTACTTCCACTGGGACGATATCTTCGGACGGATTCCTGATCTCTCCTATTACTGGGGCTGAATCTTCTCTTTCTTCTCCAAGATTCATGCCGACTTCTTCCTCTCTTACGTCTGCACCTTCTCCTTCTTGTCCCACCTCCTGGGGACTTCTTTCTCTCTGCGCTTCTCTCTCGTTCAATCTTTGACTGGCCAATCATTCCTGTCTTCTCATCTTCTGCTATTCTACCATCTATATTTCTTATACTTCTCTCGATCTGCCTTCTTTCCTCAACTTCTCAGTCTGTCTTGCTTCTTTCTTGATCTTTCCATGCCACCACTTCTCAACTATGGTGGCTCTCTTCAAGGCCCGCTTGTCTCTTGATTCCATTTCTTGCTGTTCCCCCCCCCATTTGTCAAAGAACCCTTCCCCTCTCTCATGCCATGACTCTCACCCCGCCTTGCCCTACCCCAAGCGAGGGTGTTTACGCTGCCATATCAGTCAGGGACATTGTCAGCATCCCTTCCTCCATCAATAAAACCTTAATCCACATGGAGATTTCTCTCAACAACCTTCCCCTTGCGCCTTTCTTGAAAATTGCCTCTGACCATGAGAAAGACTGGTGGTTCTCAACTGCAAATTCGATTATGTATCTCTCTAGTGTGGTGCTAACCCAAAAATCCAGAGCTCGTGTAACTGGACAATCCAACCTCTAAAGTGCTGCTAGCTTTTTGGTATCCCACATGCAGATCCTCTTAACTTGCCCTTGGAACTTTGGAGCTTCTTGGAGCCTCTTTATCCAGTGGAAAAATTCTTCTGGGAATTTAACTCAGAAAATCTCATACTGGTCGCTCGATCTTTCTGAGTAGAAGATTGCTTCACGAGTGTCATCCACTGATTTTCTCCTCAGTATCACTTCTTTCCATATGAAGGCATCATAGTTCCTTTCCCACCATTTTTCAATACCATATCTATGGATCGACAAAAGCATTTTCCCTACAGGTTCCCTTTTAACACGGGTCCCGACAACAGAACCATTTTCTTGGTGCGAGTTTGATCAGACTAGGGTCCTTCTCAGGTTACCAAAAAAAGTTACCATGTAGTCTAGAGCGCTGGAATTTTCATCTCCTTCGAAGAGAAGAAGTCTCACTCGAAGCACTGCTGAGACATATAGATAGGGAAGGGTAGAGAAAAGACTTAAGAGGATCCATAGAGCCTTCAATACTCATTCCCGATCTTGCGTAAGAGACATGAACAAATCTAAAACATACATGTGCAAGAATCAAACCTACTTACGTTGCGAGCAAGAATTTAAATGTAGAACCATCAAATAGAACTCATAAGCCATAAGGAAATACTGTAATGCATAAGTAAACACACAAAGACACATCATATTTGAAAATTTAGGTCCTTCTTCATATTATCTTCATAATCTTTCTCTGATTATAGACTCAAAATTACACAGTAGTGCACTGTACAGAATCTTGGCTCTGGACTCATGTCGCAGAGCTCCAATTCTCAAACTGATGGATCCAATTCATTACAGACTCAAGACTTGACTTCACTCGACTTACAACAATCAACTCAGGACCAAATCATGATCCACCGGATAATGAAAAATACAATGACTAAATCAACCAATCCATCAAGCAACAACCTGACCAACCCTTTTACAATTATGTTCATCCCTATATATAAGCTCGGTTGTGTCTTCCTTCATGGCTTGCATGCTTTCTTGTTCTGTTGCAACCGTTTGTTCCTTAACTGGCATTGCACTGACTTTCGCAATTGCTTTCTGTTGCTCTTTCTCTAGGCCTCTGATGAAGCTTGCACAACTCGTGCTCAGTCAAAACTTGTGTGATTCCTTATCCCAAAACGAAGGGCCCAACAATACCAACCATTATGGTTACAAGATCCATTAAAATCGTAAAAAGTAATCCACAATTTAATACAAAAGCCGCGTAAGCAATTCACATTAGGTATTTTCTTCAAACTTCACACTAGATTAAGACTTTATGAAATTTTCCAAGTTTAGGTATGGGAGGACCATCACTTGACCCTATTAGGTGTGCTAGTACCCAAGTGGAGGACTAGTTCTCAATAAATCCATCAAAGTGTAAGTATGGGTGAATGATATGACATCGGGTTTAATTTTTGGTCATGGTTTCATTGACATGAAAGGCCATGTCTGAGGTTCATATCCATGAGCACCTTTGTATATGGAGTTCATGGTGCATTGAGTTACCCTTTCATTGACACTGTTTCTTTCCACCTCTATTCTTTTCTTTTGATATTCATTGATTGCTTTGCAAGACACTTTTTTAGTTTTATGCATTTATTTTACTAGGATTCAATTAAGTCCTTTTAATTTGATATGCATTTAGTGCATTAAGAATTGGGGTGATTATCTCATAGCAAGGGGGTAGATATCAATATTATCTTTCGATTTTGATTTATCATTTGTATCCCATTTTATTTTCCATTCTTTTACCAGTTGCGTCAAAATCGGGCATTCAAACTCCTTATTCTCATAGGAGGATGAATGTAAAAATATTTTTGGGATACATGTAACAACCAATTCCAAAAGATAGGATAATGGAAGGAATCAATATGAAAAATGTCAATTATGAATAAGAATGGTATGCTACCCCTATCAAGGCCTCCCAATATTATCCATGTTCCCGAAGAGTGCCAACACTTGACTAGGACACATAGGATGACCACCAAGGTGAAACAAGGAAAAAATAATAAATTCCAAGCATCATGATTGATTATCTGAATTCAACCCATGATCCTCACCTAAATTCCCAATGCATTAAATGTAACACTTTGTATGAAACAATGACTAATGTACCTCATGTGTTTTGGACCACCATCATCAGATGAACCCGTTGATCAAGTGAATGAGTTGGGAAATGATGAGGGGGGAGGCATCTGAGGGGTTGTTATGTGTTGATAATGTTGATAATCATCTATGGGATCACTATCTACAATGTGAATCATGACAAATGATCTCCTCTATTTTCCCCTAGGTGAGAGGGGGTAACAAAATTCAAGAGTAAAAAAGAGTGCCAAACATTACAAATGTTAGGTCTAATAAGTGGAGTGTTTAAGCATTTAAAGAATTGTTTTGTCTTATTTGAGAATATTAATCATGGATAAGCTTATACACTAGCATAAAAACCTTGTGCAAGGAGTTTTAGTGGAGAGCAAGACTATTATTCACCATACGATTCCAAGCAAGAATCAAAGTAACCTAAACAAAATGATTGAAACTTGAACAAACTTATAGTTACTTGGTTATTTAGGATTAGATCAAACAATCAAGCAAGAGAAACAATATCCATACCCTAGCTCACACCAACCTTAAAAATATATTAGAAATATATGGTTGGCACAAGTTAGATCCAAGTCAAATGAGTTATGGAAATGAAAACAACTTATATCTAGAAATATAGCTTAGTAGATCAAACACTTAAATCCATAGATTGAAAAATAACAAAGAAAAAAAAGGAAGGGATATGGTTTTTGGGATTTTTTGGTTGAATAAATTAATAGACCAATGCCTAGAAAGGGCTATGGGGTCCCTACACGATTCTAAGTGAAGCTTAGGTTTAAAGATGAGATGATGTTGAGGGAACCAAAAGGTATTTTCTCTCAAATGTTGGCTAGGGATAATAGGATTTTTCAAGAGTGGATGAGGGGGATGGTCCTCTAGGAATTCTATCCAAGTACTAGCAAGGTGATCTCAAAAGATAGGCCAAGGCAAGAGGGAAGAGCCTTGGGACATCCTACCTCAATGCAAAGGAAAAAAACATCAATGGTCAAAGGGAATAAGGTAAGAACACTATACCTTGATTTCCCTTCCAAGTGGATAAAGGTGCCCTTATTTGGCCTTGTAGTAGTTCTTTCCTCCAACAAACTTGAAAAATATTCTATCTAGCCCTTCAAAAATATCCTAAAACAATCACCTACAAAAATATAGATGCACAAGAACTTTATAGGCAAGTTTTCTCAATAATCTCCAACAAATGAAATGGTAGAGGAATCCTCCTTTTATATCTAAGGAGCCTTCTCAATACAAGGTTCTAATACAATGTGCAAGATCAAAACCATGAACCAAATAAAACAAGTGGACACAAACCTCCCTCATAATCCTCCAATACATGAGTTCCCTATAAAAAATGGTCAAATGTGCAACAAAGGGATCACACATGTGGTACAAAGGGGTAGTAAAAATGTACCCTCCCTAAAATGTGCCAACATCCAAGAGATGAGTGAAGAAAAAGTCAACAATGGGCCCAAAGACTAGGGTGCTCCTCCAACTAACTCCCAAAAGCAAGGACGCGGTCATCTCAAAGCATAACTTTATCCCACAAGAATGATGTCATGCTACAATTGTGGGACATCCAAGTGAGAATCTATTGTGAAGTGGCACATGTGGCTCATCAACTAGGGCACTCCTCAAATAAAATAATGTTCTCAATGCCACGCCACCCTATAATCACTGTAAAAAATTGTGACCCTATGAAACATTCTCCTAGGAGTCCTCAAATGCCTCAAACAACCTTCCACATGTGGTCCATAAGGAAATAATCATGCATGTGTGTGAATGAATACATCCAACTGGGAAAGGGAGTCATCTTGGAGTGTTCCATGTGGAAACTATGATGATGTGGCATCCATGTCATTTATTGATGCATTGCCATAGATTCCAATGTGGTGACATGTATCCCAAGAAAAATGGCACGGTATACATATCCCAATGTAAGGCTCCCACTTGCATTGGTGGGTCCAAATTCTTTGCAAGCCATTATGTGATGCAGATTTAGTGATTTCTCTTAACAAAACATATCGACAAATCAAGGGAGATCAACATCAGGTAATGCACATTTAGAATTTTCCTAAGTTTTACCAAGGGGGAACAACATTAACGCTTATACATGTGACAAGTCATAGAATAATGAGTATTTTAGAAGTCCTTAGGTAAAACGTAGGTGATAATGATGAATAATCATGGAAAGGGGAAGGGAAAAACTTCATGTGATGACCCTCAAAGTCATTTAATATGTTGCATAGGTCTTGTTATTTTATTCAAATAACTTTCAAGAGTTAGGATTTTATATAGGAGCCTCCAAGAGGGATCTTTAGCATTGAGTTACCTTTCCTCGACATTGTTTCTTACCACACCTTATTTATTTTTTCTTTATGTGTTCATTTTATTGAACAAGTCTCATTTTATTTAGATATTCATACACATGCATGGGACTAGGGGCATTGGCCTCATAGCGAGGTGGAATTTCTCAAGGGGGAATTGAAAAACCTTTTTATAGATGGAACATAATGAAAGAGGAAGAAATAAACTTTTAAGTGTGATTAGGATGTGGAAAGTGCTATCTTAACCAGTTTCCTAGTAGTACAAATTGACCCAAGAAATTACAACACTTATAAAGGAAAAATATGGTCCCCCAAGGTACGATGAGACAAACTATAAAACTATAAATGTTATGAAGTTTTATCGGATCTCATTTCAGTGTTTACCACTTTCATGAATAACTCAAAAGTTATAACATTACATATAAGTAAGACACCAATGCATGTAATATCAAATAGAGCATAGTGAAATAATAATGTACCATCCATAAGTGCATATGCCATCTGAGGAGTGAGGGAGAGGAATTGATAGACCATCACTAAGCTAGCATAAACACATATCTAAAGGAGAAAATGAGAATATTGTCCGAGTCTAGAGAATATGAGCAAGGGGGCTTATGCAATTAACAACATAACACCCTTGTGAGGGTGCATATGAAGTAGTTACCCCTTCGGGGATAACATGCCTTATTCAAAGAAGATGAATTTGCACATTAATTGACTAACTCATAAGTACCACCAGGTAGGGAGGTTAGGATAGGACCTTAATATATTCCCTAGTTCCTAAATCAACATTGTACTTGAGGTTGGAGGTGTTGGAACTATTGTAGAATTGTTGTTGGTTCACAAGTGGCATATTCAGGTTGCATATCCTTCCACTATGTTAGGAATTCCCAAATAGTGTGCTAGCATAGTTGGCTCTCTTTTCTAGCCAATATTGCTTCCCACTATAACCAAATAGATCCTTTTTCATCAAGTTCTGGAAGGTTAGTATCAACTCAATAATTTTTCCCCATGACCTTCTTTGAACATGATACATGAGACATTGGATGGATCTTGGAGTGGGAAGGAAGAACCAAATTATAGGAAACTTGTCCAATTCATTGGAATATTTGATAGGGTCCATAATGTTGAATTATTGTAACTTCGAAGAATATTCTACCTATATTTGAGTCATTATTATATATATCAAATCCCCCTTTTTGGATTTATCAAGTCGGGTATTGTATAAGATTAAATCCCCTTTTGTGGATTGGTCAACATGTATTTGTATGGTGGTATTTGTAAAGTCAGCCCCTAGTAATTGTAAAGTGGTTTTAGCCACTTCTAGGATAAGTCGGCTCCACCAAGTGAAGAGTCACAACCCTAGCACCACCTTACAACTTGTATTTATATTTGAGTATGGTGTCTCATTTGAATACACTCATCACACTAGCTCTGCAACTATGAAGAAGTGTGAAAGTCTTGGAGGAGTAGCTACTGCAACTGGGGGTGATGTCAAGGAGGGATCTTGGTATATGTCTTGGTATTTCTTGGTTAAGTGGTGCACTTCTCTTCCTAGTGAAGGAGTAGAGAAGGATCTTTTGTTCAATCTTTGGTATATCTATATTGAGGAAGTTTTTACTGGGTTTTCTCCCCCATTAGGGTTTCCTAGGATAATCTTTGTGTCTCTATTGTTTCTATGATTTCCTCTCTTTCAATGATCTTATTTATGTAACTAATTTTATAAACGATTATAATAATAAAGAAGAACCATAACTTCTAGTTGTATAAGTAAAAACATCAGGACATAAAAATCTAATGATAGCTTCTAGTGGCCTTTTTTATGAGAGGATTGCTTATAGAGTTGAAGACAAAGAAGCATATGATCTCATTATGTGCAAAATATTTCTTAGAGTGATGTTGATTGACTTGTTTCTTCATTCTATTTTGAGAAAAATCAAGATTGTCCTCAAGTGTGTGGAGAACAACTTATCTGGTGTTATGCATGTGATCCAATTTTTGAACCTTTGATGTGCTTAGTAATTATGAATTCATTGGGCGTGTTTTTTTGGCCATAGCTTCATATTGTGACATTTTAGTAGAACCATGATAAATGGTATTGTACCACCTTTTAAAACATGATTTGGACTTATAAATTTGAGTGTTAATGTACAGTTCATGATTCATGGATATCATTCAGGGCAAGGTCATTGTTATAGAGTTCACCATTTGATATCGACAATTTGTGAGTACATTACAAGGTGGATTGGTTCGTCCATCCATTGATGCAACATCGATAGTTCATTGAGTGCCTTTCGGATTGGGTACATGCTTGTGTGTCTTTATTATTTAGAGATAGATGTTTGGGTAGAGTTTGGATAGGTTATTTTATACAAGTGCATGAAAATGACACCTCAAAGCTACAAATGGACTAGATTTTCAATGGCATCAAGTGTTCCATATGTATATATGCAATGTAGTATTCAGAGTAAATATGGGAGGTTGAAGACCCCCAGGGAGTGAGATTAGGGTGAGTTTGTAATGCCATATTTTGCATGATTTGATCATAGTTTTGGACACCCTTTGGGGAGATATGCATGGGGTTTTGTTTTTAGGAAATTATGAGAAGTTTTTATGGGGATCTGATTTGATTTCATATTTGAGGACCCAGTTGGAGGATTTTATTATGATGTGATTTTTATTGGATTTTGAGGATGTGGCATTTTTAATAGTGCTATTATTAGCAGGCCACTTAACATTTAAGGACCTAGTATGGTGAGTAGAATTAGTGTTCAATTTTAGGATATTATGAGCACTTTGAATTCTCGGGGCCTAGTTGTGTTTTGGCATGGTCTATATTTATCTTGGGGAGCCCACATAGAGATATTGTGTATCATTATTTAACCATTAAAATTGAAACACAACCAAGTAGAAACACAACCAAGTATACAAAGAATATAATTGCAATAACCAAATACAATAGACTATAATATGAAATATGTAAGATATATTGTTGTATTAGGATAATCTAAAGAAGGAAACAATGTTCACTTGCCTCTTAAGATGGACGACCTTTCACCAAACAAAGATCAAATACAACAACACAAGAAAAAAATTCATCCATCTTCTATCTCTTTAAATATATTTTCAATAGAAAAACCCTAACTACTTGTGGTCTCGTCACTAATGGGCACCGATTACCTAGTGGGTCTTATAAATTGGACATTTTTACATTAAATAATTATCCATTACTATCCAACGGGCCTTATTCAAATAGAATGGCTGCATACAAAAAATAAATAACTCTTAGGTATCCTAAAATAGGTAGGTTATGGTATGACCCTAACATGCCGTCCACCTTTGAAAGTAGCATTGTCCTCAAGGTTGAAGATGAGGAAATTGATACAAAATTGTAGTTGGTTCCCCGATGGCATATTTAGGTGGCATGCATTTCTAGTGGATCAGTACTTCATTGATCATGCATTGGCACAATTAATGCTCTCTGGTGTACACTACTACCTTCTATTGAAGCCAAATGAAACCTTCTTTATCAAGATATGGTAAGATGGTTTTCACCTCACACTTTGATCCCACAACCTTCGTTAGACAAAACATATGAAATACGGGGTGGATATTAGAGTGGGCTAGAAGATCCGATTTGTAGGCCACTTGTCTAATGCACTGGATGATTTCATAGGGTCCATAGAATGTTGGTGCCAATTTATGAGGTGTTTTGTCTTTAAGTGATGTTTTTTCATAGGGTTGAAGGAGAAGAAACCCATGATCCCCTACCACAAAAGAATGTTTTGATAAATGGTGGTCTTCTTGTTGTTTCATTCTATTTTGAACCATAACCAAATTGTCCTTTAGTATGCAGAGAATGGATTCTCTAGTGTGGAGTGTGTGCCTAAACCTTGGAAGTGCCTTGTAAATATGAAGTGTCTGGCAATGATTTTTGGTCATAAACAACTTCATAGTGGGTCATTTTGGTAGCTCCATGAAAAGAGGTGGTGTACCACCATTCTATTAGGGAAATCCATTATGCTCATTAGTGTGGACTTTTAGAGGCAAAGTATCACATATAGGTTTCTAGGCATTTTTTGTCTACTTCAGTTTGACCATTTGTGTGGGTGTGATATGCAATGATCATTTTTAGCTGGGTACCCTATAGTTTAAACAACTCTTGCCATTTTTTTTTTGTGAAGGTAGGGTCCTAGTTTGAGAAAATGGAAGTGGGCATGCCACGTAACTTAAAAATGTTATTAAGGAAGATTTGGACAACTAAGGAGGGGATAAATGGATGTGGTAACGCACAAAAATGAACATATTTTGGGAGATGGTTGACTACCATCATGATCATGGATTTTTTTTTTCTCTCTGTTAGCGTCGGAAGTCACTCCTGGATTTCGGCAGGATCAGAGACCAACGCCCATCAGTTTATGTCACGAATAATTTAATGGGGTGATCAGATGGATAGAGGCTCATGAAGATATCGCCCTAACTCAGAAAAACAGGCCTGGTATGTAACAACAGAAGAGGTCTTGATCTAACTTCAGTCAATGAGTAGATTATAAAATGAGCAGATGGAAGACTTGGTAAGAGGAGGGAGAAAGACTGCCTTGGGCATCAGGCCCTTCGACAGCTTGAAGAGGAAAAACTCAGAACACAAAATCCTCTTGGTTCAGAGTTTCGGGGAACTGAAAGGTGACTTGACTGAATCTTCCAATTCCAAGTCATTCAGCGTTGAGAAAATACAATAGCTGATTAGAAACCATGCAACTATTACAGTGATCCAACACACATAATCCTATAATAGTGCAACTCGACTGGATCCTCCAATTCTGAGCGGTTCTAACACAGTGTAAACAAAGAGATGGAAAGAGACTAACATTCATGAGGCAAGAAGTCTCAAGTGCCAATACATAACCAGAGAAACCAGTGCTTCATCAAAACTTTACATTCGGGAGCCTAGCTCAACCGTCGATCCTTACAAAAATACAAAAACTGAGTAAATATACTCCTAAACATTCGCCCAATAGAGGCGTCTCATAACCTCTAGGGTGTGGCGTCTCTTTAGTCAAATCTGGTCTGAACTCCTTCGTCAGACGTCACCTTAAATTTGCATGGCCTTTGTAGGGGGGGTCGCTGAAACATTAAAGGCTAAAATAGCGTGTGCAGACTCTTCTGGTCAGACAAGGACTCGACATGGCTTCTTTGAAGAAAACCAGCATACAAGACTATCTTGGGTAGACTGCCTGTCAGGACCTTCATGCTTTACATTTAATGAGTGAGCCGAGGTTTCAACTACCTTCCCCCACCTTCATTTATTTTTAGCAAGGACCAAGATCGAGGTCGAGTTGAACTGGTTTCTGGAGAACGCGATGATCCCTTCTGCAGCTAAACCTGACGCTTGGGCCCTTTGCATAGTTCTTTCTATCACCCCCAGGTGACCACGGGTTGTGAACCTTTTCCTATATTCAAAGGCGCTTTCAACATTTCGCATTTCAGGGATTTGAAATGCAGTGAAAAGAGGAGACCCTCTGTTCTCTCGAAGTCCCGGTAGCTAAAATTCTGAAATGGCTTGATCGTGCGCCACGTGTTCCACTGGATGGACGACCTAGATCACCTCTCGATCAATGGTCCTGGTTCTTTCGGGATTTCACGCACTGGGGATGCATGGTGCAAGGAGGAGGGACCCTTGTATGTTTTAAGTCCTGATAGCCGAAATGTCTTGATTGCGCACCACGCGTCCCATTGGATGGACGACCTAGATCATTTCTTAAATGTGGGACCGCCTTTGGCCTGGACCCTTTCGGCATTTTTCATTTTGGGGATTTGAAATGCAACGAAAAGAGGAGACCCTCTGTTCTCTCGAAGTCTCGGTAGCCGAAATGTCGAAATGGCTTGATCGTGCGCCACATGTCCCATTGGATGGACGGCCTAGATCACCTCTCGATCAACGGTCTTGGTTCTTTTCAGTGTTTCGGGCTTCGGGGATCTGAAATGCTGTGGAAGGAGGAGACCCTCTGTTCTCCCGAAGTCTCGATAGCCGAAATGGCTTGATCGCTTCGTGAGTTTGGCCATAGGAGATGAGCTCAGGCACTTGACCCCATGCAACTCTGCAACCCAAACTTACCCGATGGCCATTGATCTGCCCCCTCTGTGGATTCTCACCGTTGAAAGACAAAGTCCCCGCTCGCTTGATTTTAAGCCGAAAATGGGCTCGTTCTGTGGGCTGTGCTTAACGCTCATGGCTGTGGCCTTTGAATAAAACACACTCGACTGGTTTTCAAACCCCACTTCTATACATTTACACCAGGGGCTCAAAACCAGAAGAAACCACCATCTTGCAAGAATCTGCGCTAACATTAGGCTCCATGGGGGATAGAGTCATCCTTGCGATGCTCTAAGAACTCATTTGCAGCTTCAGTGCCTTGTTGTTGGGCTATGGAGTCGTCTAATAAGCTGAAAATAAATAAGTAAACAACTAAAATGACAATATTTACAAAACGAGGAGCCGCCTACAGCTCAAACAAAACATCTTTTCAAGAAATGCCCATTTACTGGGCCATTAAATACTTCCTCACCCTCCAAATCCTGCAACCAATAAGTGTTATTTGAGAATACTTCAGTTGACAACTATGGACCATGTCCATCACCTGTTCCCTGATCTATTGCACCTACACTATTTGATGAATCATTCTGACCATATGATCTGACTCTCCTTCAAGATCCTGGAAGAATTTTTCTACAGTTAACACAAGTTGAGTGGGAAAAATAGCCTCCGTCCCATAAACTAGTTGAAAAGGTGAGGTGCCCAGGGACTTTTTCGTTGTCACTCGATCGACCCATAGAGCTAATTTGAGATTTGAATCCCAGGCCCTCTTATTGTCTTCCAATAATCTTTTGATGAGCTTGATTAGGCTTTTATTGGAAGATTCTGCTAGTCCATTTCCTTGAGGATAATAGGGGGTGGAGTGAATCAATGAAATTTTGAACTGTTCACAGAACTTAATCAGAGGCTCAGAATTGAAAGAAGCAGCATTATCAGTGACAATTCTACTGGGACAGCCAAATCTGGCTATGATATCCTCCAAGAAGCTGATAATAACCTTGTGAGAAGCACTCCTAGTGGGGGCCGCTTCTATCCATTTAGTGAAATAGTCTGTCGCAGTCAGGATCCATCTGTGTTGGCCACTTGAAGGAGGATGAATCTCCCCAATGAAGTCCAACCCCCATTGTTGAAAAGGTGCTGAAGCTACCACAAGATTTAATGGCAGTGAGTTGAGCTGCTGCTTTTCTGAGAACCTTTGGCTTTTGATACAAGCTCTAACTTCTCTACATATATCAGTGAACAAGGTGGGCCAGTAGTACCCAACCCTAATAATTTTGTGAGCTGTGGTCTTCCAAAAATGTTGCCCTCCACAAAGGCCGCCATGGAACTCAAACATAACTTTCTGGGATTCCTGTGGGTTCAGACACCTCAACAACACCCCTAGGGGGTCTCTCCAGTACACGACTTGGTCAATGAGGCAATACCTTATCATTTTGATCTTTAAATCTCTTGCCTTACTCTTACCCATTCCATCAGGAGGCTTCAGCTCCTGCAAAAAGTACAAAATGTCTCGGTACCAGGTGCATTCTGCTAGTGATGAGCCGTTGTGAGAGATTTTGTTGGACGATTCAACTGGCTGATTTTCTGAGCAAGTATTTATGAAGCTAACCGCCAAGGCCCTGCAATTGGATTCATCCAACAACTTGGCTAAAACCTGCCCTTTAAACAACTTGGTGGGCTTTATCTCTACGTCAAACTCCAAAATATTGGCGATCCATTTACCTCTTCGTCCATCTACGTCAGGCTGTATAAGGATATCTTTCACGGATGCTGAAGGCACGTACACAATCACTTTTGAGTGCAAGACATAGACTCTGAAAGATTTGAGAGCCTTCACTAAGGCATAAGCCTGCTTCTCCATGATTTCATACCTGATCTCTGCATCTCTCAATGCCTTGTTGAAGAAGGAAATGGGCTGCTCTCAACCTTCCTCGTTTTTCTGCAACAAGACCGCTGCTACTGTATCAAAAGAAGCGAATGAAAAAATTAGAAAATCCTTGGAATAGTTAGGATTGATCAGCACAGGTGCCTCAGTCAATGCCCTTTTTATTTGGACAAAAGATTGCCTGGGCTCGACAGTCCATTTTACTTCATTTCCTTTCTTGAGCATGGTTGTGATGTGTTTCACCAACTCAACAAAATTTGAGATGAATCTCCTCAGAAAATTAATCTTCCCCAAAAAGGCCTGGACTTCCTTTCTAGATATGGGAAGTGACAGGGTTTGAATTACCTCTACCCTGTTGGGATCAATCCTCACTCCATTTGTTGATACTATATGGCCTAACAGCTTCCCTTCCTTCATAGCAAAAATAGACTTCTTGGGTTTCAAAGAAAGGCCAAACTTCCGACATTTTAGGAAAACCTTCCTTAGGTGACAACAGTGCTCCATATCAGACCTGGAGAAGACTGTGATGTCATCCAGATAGATCACCACAAATTGTTCTTTCTCTCCTATGAAGGCCATATCCATAGCTCATTGAAAAGTTGCTCCTGCGTTCATAAGTCCAAATGACATCTTTGCATACATGAATGTCCCCCAGGGGGTGGTGAAGGCTGTCTTTTCTCTATCCTTGGGCATGAATGATATCTGATTATACCCAGAGAATCCATCAACCATGTATATCCTGGATGCAATGGTTACCCTCTGTAATATGTGTTCCATGTTGGGCAAAGGATAATTGTCTTTCTTTGAGCTCCTGTTGAGGTTTCTGAAGTCAACACAGAGCCTGATTTTCCCACTTTTCTTCCTTACTGGGACCAAATTGGCCACCCACTCAGAATATCTCAAGGGAACAATGATTTGGGCATCTAACAGTTTCTTCACTTCTCTCTCCATGACAGGCAACAACATGGAATTTATCTGTCTTAACTTTTTCCTAAATGGTTTAGCCTCCTCCTTCAGTGGGATCTTGTGTTCAATGAAAGACGTGTCATATGTCTCGAGGTCTTCATAAGTCCATGTGAACACATCAACAAATTCTCTTAATAGCTCAGTATATTTGTCCCTTTGTTCTCTGGTCAAACTTCTCGACAACTTGACAAACTTAGGCTCCTCTTGTGTGCCAATGTTGCACTCAACCGAATCGACATCTCCATTCGAAACTTCACCCTTTACTGCCACATCATTACCATCGAACAATCTTTCTAAAGGGACTAGTCCCTTCAGAATATGATTGCTAGGTAGTTGAATAATCTGGTGATTAGCAATTTTATTTGAAAATACCTCAGGGCAGGGGTGACCTTCAAGGTCAGGGTCCTGATCAATGTGCAACTCAGAAAATTCATCGACAACCTGTAGAAAATTCTTGATTTCAAGATCGTCTTTGAATACCTTCCAATGTCTGACATTTTCCGGTACAACTGGCCTATTTTTATCTCAACATCGTATTTTTCTTAGGTGGCAGAGGGATCCTGAACAGACTCGCCGAAACGGCTAAGGAATCGGCCAAAGCATTTTTCTCCCTTGGAATAAAAGAGATGTTGAAAGCTGAGAAGAAATTTCCGATCAAGTCCCACACCTCATTTCTATAACTCCTGAGCCGAGGATGCTTGGCCCGATAAGCGTTTCTGACTTGCTGAATAATCACCTCAGCATCTCCAAACACTGCTATCTCCTCTATCCCCATCTCCTTTTCATCCCTTAAACCCAGAACCAGAGCTTCGTATTCCGCCACATTATTGGTGGCTTCAAATTCTAGCTTGTATGATAGGGACATGGTTTCCCGACAAGGTGACACCAACACCACTCCAGCGCCAGCGCCTTCACTAGAAGAAGCCCCATTGAAAAAAATCTTCCAAACATAGGTGGTTGGAGGAGGCATCTCGTGATTAAAAGGGGGTTGCCTTCTGAATTGAAAAGGGGCTTCAGGAGCATCAATGAGTTGCAACAAACTATATCCCAAATCAGTGTCTAGTGCAAATATAGGGTGATTGGTGGGGTTTGCCTCATCACTAACAATGTAGGCCAGCTGGGCCTCTCTGTACAACCTCCTGTGTTCCCCTCCAAAGACTGGAATGGTAGCATATGTGAGATCCATTTGTAATGTTCCTCCAAGCTTTTTAATCCAATATCTTGACAACAACATGCCAAACTTGGGAGGAACATCGACTACTACAATGTCCATGACCACACTTTTCATTGGCAGCTGAAACAAAGAGACGACCAAGTCTTTGATGACTCCAAGGCATTGCACCCTTCTTGAATCGAAAGAGTATAAATCATGGTAAGACTTCGTCACCTCCAGTCCCAATTCTTCCATGACTATTTTAGGCATAAGGTTGTGGGAAGTCCCTGAATCCATGAGGCAATTATGCAACACCTTATCATGTATGTTCAGGGATGTGTAGAAGGGAGGGGATGAATCATCTCTATCTTCTACCATGGGACCTAAGACAACTACTGGCTTTTCATATTGAAGATTTATTGAGTTTGTGGAAGGTTGGGGGGGCTCGGATTGTAACAACTTAGAGAGGGACCTTTTGAAATCTTCGTTTTTAACTAGTTTTGAGAGGGGTACAAGAATTCTGATCTTTTGAATCTCATACTCAAAACTAAAAGAGGAGAGGGGCTTAGGAGGTTCCCTTACCTCGGAAATAGACTCTTTGGCTGCTGACGAAGTATTTTGAGCTTTCTTTTCTTTAGTAGTTGTGGCAACAGCTTTAGCAGGCCTTTCTGCTATAAGGGGCTGGTCCTGGTAGTCAAAAGTATCATCTTTCTTCTTTGACCGGAGATGGTATCTGTTAGGGGCATTGTTGGCCTTCTCTCCTTTACCCAAATCATTGATTTGGACGCTCATAAGGGATTCTTCATATGCATATTGAGTCAAATGGGGAAAAGGGGAGGTGTCTTCAATGCAGTGATTTTCAGGGTCAAGTTCTTCTATCTCCCCTCCTTCCTCATGAGCAACTATGCTGCTTTGGAGAGGGGTCTGAATCCTCTGATCATATCTGTCTCTGCTCCTTTGTTCCCTTGGGGAGGCCTGTGGCACATTGTTACCAGGCCACCTGAAACCTTTGTTATCAGTATTCTGGGGATTTCTGTACACATGCTTCCCCTCTAACTCCCACTTTTCCATCCTAGGAAAGAGAGATTTCAACACTTTAGTTACCTCATCCATTTGAGGAGGAAGGGGAGAGGAATAGGATGAGGAGGCTTCAGCTCTCCTCCTGGGTATGTCTCTGTCAGCCTTACTCCTGAGTCGGTTAACAATCAATATATTAGACTCTACTTCTACGGCCGCGTCTTGTATGTGTGCCAGAGTGGTGGCTCTCCTTTCCCTCAACAGAAGGCAAAAATCGGGATCAAAAGCGCTAGCATAAGTGATCTTCGCAGAGGCTTCTGAGGGCTTAATCTCAGCGGGGATTTTATTGTACATTTTGTTAAATCTTTTGGAGAAGTCAGAAACATACTCTCCTTCCTTTCTCTTCAAAGATCCAAACTCTGTCATGTAATACATGAAGTCCTTTTTTTCTCCCCACTGTCTCAAAAAGGCATAATCCAAAGCCTCAATCCCATTAATAGATCAAGGAGGCAAGGCTCTAAACCATTTTCTAGCCTCACCCTCAAGGCTATGGACATAAATCCTCATCCACACATCTGCATGCATGATGACATGGTCGTCTGTAAAACTGTAAAAGGATTCAAGGTGTTCTTCTGCAGTTATGTCCCCCTCGCCCGTAAACTTCAACAACTGTTTGAGGTAGCCATCTACTGGAAGGGCGTTGAGAGGCTGAGGTAGCAGAAGGGGAGCGTACCTGGTGGCTATAATAGCCTCCATTCTGGTCATGGGGGGATTTTCTCCTGCCATAGGGATATTAGGAGGAGGATAACTTGGAGGGGAAGGAGCTTGGACCGGGGATACTTGAATAGGCTTACAGGGGTAAGGGAAGTGACAAGGGTTTATCCCTCTAGTCCAAAACCAGGAGGAGACAACTTGGCAAGAACACTTCCGAAATTCAGGAAACAAGAGGTTTCAGAAAAAGGTCTATTGCGAAGCTGAGGGGAAGAAAAATGAGTTTCTATAGAAGGAGACGACAAAAAACCTAGTTTGGTGGTGGAAGTTTCTCCTTGGGGAGCCTTTCCTCTTTTGAAATTCGCCTGCGGCTCAGCTTCAGGTGTAGCTAGAGGCAACTGTGGATGGGACCGTGTGTGTCTACCTCTAAAAGCCACAATTAAAACGACAGGTTCACCACAATGGAGTCGCCAGGTGCACAGTAGCAATCTTCAAAGGCTCTGATGCTTGATGCACCTTTAGAATTAGAGGCTCGATGTCATTCAATCTCGGGGAAAATTTTCAACTTCGTCCCCGACAACGACGCTAGAAATGTTAGCGTCGGAAGTCACTCCTGGATTGCGGTAGGAGAAGAGCCCAACGCCTATCAGTTTATGTCACGAATAATTTAATGGGGTGATTGGATGGATAGAGGCTCAGGAAGATATTTCCCTAACTTAGAAAACCGGGCTTGGTATGTAACAACAGAAGAGGTCTTGATCTAACTTCAGTCAGTGAGTAGATTGTAAAATGAGCAGATGGAAGACTTGGTAAGAGGAGGGAGCAAGACTGCCTTGGGCATCAGGCCCTTCGACAACTTGAAGAGGAAAAAATCAGAACACAAAATCCTCTTGGTTTAGAGTTTCGGGGAACTGAAAGGTGACTTGACTAGATCTTCCAATTCCAAGTCATTCAGCATTGAGAAAATACAAGCGCTGATTAGAAACCATGCAACTATTACAATGATCCAACATAATTCATCCTATAATGGCACAACTTGACGGGATCCTCCAATTCCGAGCGGTTCTAACACAGTGTAAACAAAGAGATGGAAAGAGACTAGCATTCATGAGGCAAGAAGTCTCAAGTGCCAATACATAACCAGAGAAACCAGTGCTTCATCAAAACTTTACATTCGCGAGCCTAGCTCAACCATCGATCCTTACAAAAATACAAAAACTGAGTAAATATACTCCTAAACATTCACCCAACATAGGCGTCTCAGAACCTCTAGGGCCTGACGTCTCTTCAGTCAAATCTGGCCTGAACTCTTTCATCAGACGTCACCTTAACTTTGCATGGCCTTTGTAGGGGGGTTAGCTGAAACATTAAAGGATAAAATAGCGTGTGCAGACTCTTCTGGTCAGACGAGGACTCGACATGGCTTCTTTGAAGAAAACCAACATACAGGACTATCTCGGGCAGACTGCCTGTCAGGACCTTCATGCTTTACATTTAATGAGTGAGCCAAGGTTTCAACTACCTTCCCCCACCTTCATTTATTTTTAGCAAGGACCAAGATCAAGGTCGAGTTGAACTGGTTTCTGGAGAACGTGGTGATCCCTTCTGCAGCTAACCCCGACGCTTCGACCCTTTGCATAGTTCTTTCTATCACCCCCAGGTGACCATGGGTTGTGACCCTATGCCTATCTTCGAAGGCGCTTTCGGCATTTCACGTTTCAGGGATTTGAAATGCAGCGAAAAGAGGAGACCCTATGTTCTCTCGAAGTCCCGGTAGCCAAAATGTTGAAATGGCTTGATCGTGCACCAGGTGTTCCACTGGATGGACGGCCTAGATCACCTCTCGATCAACGGTCCTGGTTCTTTTGGGATTTCGCGCAACGAGGATGCATGATGCAAGGAGGAGGGACCCTTGTATGTTTGAAGTTCTGATAGCTGAAATGGCTTGATCGCGTGCCACGCGTCCAATTGGATGGACGATCTAGATCATTTCTTAAATGTGGGACCGCCTCTGGCCTGGACCCTTTCGGTATTTCACGTTTCGGGGATTTGAAATGCAGCAAAAAGAGGAGACCCTCTGTTCTCTCGAAGTCCCGGTAGCCGAAATGACGAAATGGCTTGATCGTGCACCACATGTCCCACTAGATGGACGACCTAGATCACCTCTCGATCAATGGTCCTGGTTCTTTTCGGTGTTTCGACATTCGGGGATCTGAAATGCAATGGAAGGAGGAGACCCTCTATTCTCCCGAAGTCCCGATAGCCAAAATGGCTTGATCGCTTCGTGAGTTTGGCCATAGGAGATGAGCTCAAGTGATTGACCCCGTGCAACTCTGCAACCCAAACTTACCCGATGGCCATCGATCTGCCTCGTCTGTGGATTCTCACCGTTGAAAGACAAAGTGCCCGCTCGCTTGATTTTAAGCCGGAGATGGGCTCGTTCTGTGGGTTGCGCTTGGCGCTCATGGCTGCGGCCTTCAAATAAAACACACTCGACCAGTTTTCAAACCCCAATTCTATACATTTACACTAGGGGCTTGAAACCAAAAGAAAACACCATCTTGCAAGAATCTGTGCTAACACTCTCGAAAGTCCCACTATAAAATCCATAGCAATGTCAACCCATATGTGTGTTGGTATAGGTAGAGGTTGCAATTACCTTCGTATATTTATTGTTTCCCCCTTGTTTCTTCGTTAGGTGTCACAGGCCTCCATAAAAACATGGATGTTGGTTTTCATTCCCTCCCAAAAGAAGAAGCTCTTAGTTCATTAATATGTTTTATGAAATCTAGAGTGACTGATTGTAGGTGATGAATGGAATTTTTCAAAAATTCTTTCTTTAAGGAAGAATTATTTACTAGAGCAATGTTCCCTTCATATTGCAATGTATCTAGATTCCATGTAGACTCTTTATGAGGGTTAGTATATTCCTAAAGTCCATGGATGAGTTTAATGATAGTGTCATTTTCCAACCATTCTTGACCTTTATTGAACAACAATACTTGAGTGGCCTTTCTTCAACAACTTCTCCATACATTGAGAGGTAATAATTTTAGGAGAACTAGATGTAAGCCCCTTGAGGGTATGTTTTTTCCCTTCCCGAGAAAATATCATGTACAGTTCTTTGAAATACATGGTGACAAGTTCCCATTAGGACCCTATAATGTACCTTTTTGTTCATACTTTTTTCTATCATTATATCATTTTCCCAGTCACATTTAAGCCTAAATTATCACCTTAACCTATATTTCCAAAGGTATATAACGTTCTTCTCTTTTCTATATGTTTAATTTGTTTTACATGTAATTTTACATTACTCTCATACTTAGCCATCGATCAGAAACATATAGTTGCTGAAACAGTTCGAACTGCATATTATTGTCGCTGCTTGAAGACCCGTTGCTGAAACAGTCAACAACACGCAAATCTCGTTGCTGAAACAGTCCATGATTTGCGATGCTGGAACAACAATTCACACAGCAGTAACAAGAATGAGTTGTTACACTGGCCGCAACAACCGCACCTTAAGCTAGCACCAACCATTGCTGCTGCTTGAGACCATGTTGCTGAAACGGTCAAACAGAACGCAAATCCCATTGCTGAAACAGTCTGTGATTTGCGATGTTGAAACAGTATACAACAACATTAACAAGAGGATAAATAAAGAAGCTGTTACACTGACCGCAACAACTACACCTCAACCCAACACCATTCCAACTATTGTAACAACATTTTGCTACGGGAGATTAGAATATCCTATTCCAGCATAGAAGATTAGATCTGACTAAGAATAGGATTCGTATGTACACATGTAATTTTATGATCAATTGCATTAAGAGGATTTTCCTCTTTAAATAAGGGGAAATCATCATTAGGGAGGGAGAATTTTAGGCTAGAAAGGAATTACAGAGAAGAGCGTGTTCACTTTGGGATATTGTAACATGATACATTTGACAGATGAATAAAAGATTATTCTGAGCATTTCTTCTTAGTTCCTTTCATTTCCGGGGAATATTGTGAGAAGGAGAGGGCCCACCTTATTCACAAGATTCACCTATTAGTTCTGTAGTGTGTTAGTATTGTTTTTGTTCACGCCTTGTTTAAACTCTGTTTTGCTGAAACTCTACTTTATTGAACTCTGTCTTGCTGAAACTCTGCTTTACTGATCGTTACATTATTTTCATACAATTCATTCCTGGGTAACTGTTAATCATTTTGATTGGTAATTTTGCTTGATGAATTTATGAAAGTGTGATAATTAGAGACAGGTGCTGAAGATTCCTGCTTGGGGAATATGGTCTTGTTCTTTGTTACATAATAGTTAGCCTTCAGTGCTTGTCAAACATTTTGATTGGTAATGAGTTCATGAAAGTGTGATAGTCAGAAATAGGTGCTGAAGATTCCTGCTTTGGGGAATAGGGTCCTGTTCTCTGTTACAGAATAGTTAGTCTTCCTTGAAGTATACTGAAAGATTTCTTTTCCTAGGTTGTTGTTTCTTAATGTAATCCAGGATTCTTCTGATAATTATTTTCCTTAAATCTCAAACTCTGCAATAGATAGATTGCTTTTCTGTAATTCAAAGTAGAACTTCAGTCTGTTCAAGGCAAGGTGTGATTAGTGTACTTTTACTACAACTCTAGATTTATTTTGAGATTGAGCATATACAGTGTGTGATTGCCTTTGAAATAAACAGACTTCCTTGGGTTGACAATTTATGTAACACTCGATTGTTTAGTTAATAAGCAATTACAGTGACCAAAATTTTGGCGCTGTTGCCGGGGAAGGCAATTATAGATTTCAAAAGCACTTATGTTCTTTCAGATATACAGGGATACCACATTTTCAAGAGTTTAAAAATCAGCCAGTGGAGGAGCAACAAGAGCCGAAATAGGTAATTTACTTGAGAGTTTTAAAACTGAAATGTTAAGCTCTTTTGCTTCACAAATTGATACCTTGCAAATTCAAAAGGAACAAGCCGAAGAAGAAGCAGCTCTGTCCATCTTTTGTTCCAAATGCAGAGATAAGCACCCAAGAAGGGAATTCCCATTGGACAAAAAGCCAATTTGCACCATTTGTGATAAGGATCATGAAACTCAACAATGCCCTTCTTTACCAGGAATTAAGGCAACATTACAACCAATTGATGAAGAAGCTGAAGCTGTCTATCTGTTGACACAGAGAAGGCAATGACGGCCGCGGGGACAAGGTATGAATCCTAATATGCCATTTACATCTTCTAATCGTTGGAATAACTATCCTTCTTTTAATCAAGCAAATTACCCTCCCTTTAATCAAATGAAATACCCACCCCTCAATCAAATGAATTACCCACCCATGCAAAAAACTAACCCTCCCTTTGTAGATCCAACAATGTGGACTCCTTGGCCTCGACAACAACAACCTTACCTTAACCAATGGAATCCAAATTGGAGAGGTCAACAACCCCCGTTCCCAAATCAATTACCCCAACTTCAATCACAATTTCTGCAACCACTCTCTTTACCATCAGGTACTCCACGTAACAATCAAATGATGAGGCCCCAACTACCTGTACAACCTAACCCTAACCCCAATAATAAGGCTGTGCAGTGCATTGATATTCAAAACCAGCCTATACTTTCTCTTTTCCCTGTGCAATGCAATGATATTCATTTACGATCTGGGAAAATAGTAGAACCTATCATTGATGATGTTGCCTCTTCTGATTCCAATAAAGAAGAAATAAAAAATCACGATGTACCTGAAGAGGTACAATCATCCTCCAACACTGTTGCTGAAACAACAAAACCACCATTCCCTGAGCATTTAGCTTTGACTAAAACACCTGAGCCACCTGCTTTCAATCTTCTAGGGGAATTACAAAATCTTTATGTCAAAATTCCACTATTACAAGCACTAAGAGATGTACCAATTTATGCCATAACTATGCGAGACATTTGTGTTAAGAAACCCGGTAGGAAAACTAA
>ML800423.1:93355-110710 GCA_009831015.1 Picea engelmannii
GGTCAGATGTATTCACTAACCTATCAACATTGAAAATTTAAAAGAACTTGGTCATGCTTGAAAGGTATGACCAAGTCACTGTTATTGCATGGGGCCTTTGTTTCCATTCTTTTATGCCCTCTTTTCTTTTCTTTTTTCTTTTTTCTTTTTTCTTTTTCCTTTTTTCTTTTACAAATTATTTGAAGGAATGAAATATCATTTGTCAACAAGATCACCAGATACAGATAATATCCAAGTCATAAGTTGATTCCCATAATTTATGGGGTGATAACATGTCAAGCACTATCTCACCTGTGAAGTCCGATACCAGGTAGTCTACCAGTACGATTTTGTCTTGTTATCCCATTTACGACATGCTAGATTGGTGAACATTCCCTACTATCTACTTGGATGTCTTAGAAATATGTTGCATTATTGTAAAAAGGCTAAAAATCCCGCCCTTTCCCTCACCCATCATCGTCTCGCTCAACTACTCATCCAAAAGGGTTTTTCCCAACAAAACCCTCCCCTAAACAACCCACCCATAGAACCTCAGGAAGCTGCTGAGCATCCTGAAAATCCTCAGGAACAACAACCAAAAAACCTTCCAGACCCTCCAGAAATACCTATTAACCCGCCTACAGACCTAATTGATCCAATTAACCCTCCTACCATACCAAGCCCGCCCCACAAATTACCCGAATCATCTACTCCTACTGTTCATATCCTTAGCGATGATTCTGAACCAGATAAACTTGATAACCCTCCCTGCCCCATCACTGAGGAAAAACCCACACGCAAAAGAAAGAAGCAAATTCCTCCCTTTCCCTCCTTTTTACAAATAAAACGAACGAGGACCTCAAAAAGAGCAGCCACTACTGCCACTTCCCTAAACCCCCAACCCATCTTGCTAAAAGCCTGTACACCTCCACCCTCCCAAATTCCAAAAAATTTACCTATTCCACCCATGGGCACTGAAACACAAGAAACAGAGGCCCAAAGTACTGCAACATCATTCTCTTTAAATCAAGTAGCTGAAACACAAGAACCAACTACTCATCAAGTAGCTGAAACACAAAAACCAACTACTCATTCAGTAGCTGAAACACAAGAACCGGCTATAGCTGTTACACAAGAACCAACTACAGCTGAAGCACAAGAACCAACTGCTGATGCTGTTCCTGAAATGCAGGAATCAGATGCCCAGGGTGCCGCAACACTACTTTCTCTACATCAAGAAGCTAAAACACAAGAATCAACTGCTGATCCTGTAGCTGTTCCACAAGAACTAGCTATTGCGGCTGTGACTGTTACACAAGAACCAGTCACCCCTCTTAATACATGAATGAAATATCAACAACCAGAACCAATAATGGTCTCTGTCTTACAAGAAAATGAGTTTCTAAGGTCTGAACTGGAAGCCTACAAGCAAGATCTAGTAATGGTAGAGGAAGCCTACGACAAGGAACATAAATTGTATACCCTAGCTCGCATAGTGACCATGACAGAGGAAAACACAAAAGAGAATCAGTGTAGAGAGTATATGTGCAGTCAATGTGGGGACATTTATTATCAAGCAGGCTACAAAGTAACTCAAATTCCAATGTCTGGAGCTTTCCCTGCACCTACGACTTTTGCAGTCAAAGAAGAAAACCCTACTGTTACACAAGAACCAGTAGGACCTTGCAAAATTCAAAATGAACCCTGGCCTACAACAACTGCTACATCTGAAGCCCCTGTTTTTATTAATAAAGTTGTACAAACACTGCCTATTGATGAATCTGCCCCTCCTAGAAAGATCAACACCCATACTCTTGTGGAATGAGCCACTCAGACCCTACCTCAGCCTATCACTTGCGATGCTAAAACACAAACTCAACCATGGGATGATCATAAAATAATGGACAAATGGAAAAAAGAGTCTGCTGTTAGACAGGACAAAAGCCTGCAGGAGCACATACTTCTTTGGCTAAACCACATCTATTCAAACTGGGAAGCTTTGGAGAAAACACGCCAAGAATCCCATGCCCATAAGAAGCAGAATGAAGAGATAAAAGGCAAATTTATCCTGATGTTTGACTTGGCATAAAAATTGTTGGATGCAAGGAAACCATCCTCCAATTACTCTGTTTTCCTCATAGAACGACTTACATTTTTTTAGATTAAATCAATCAAAGAAGGCAGACCTCACGTAGTGTTAAATCCAACAGATTTTGTTAGAACTTTTGCAGAAGCCTCTACTATTGATCAGTACCTCCTATGTGAGGTATATCTTCATAATGAGGCCATCCCTGAGAACCGACAGCTTAACCTTAACCCTCTTGTCGGTGATATCCAGATTCGGGCACTCACCTCCTTCCTTAACAATAAGATTACATGGAAGCATGACTTCCTAGCTGCCAGGCATAACGAAGATAACTGCCTCCTCTGGATATGGCCAGAACCACAGAAGCTGCCACCTTTGTTGCAAAGTATTATCAATTTTTGAAGAAACCAGGGATGATTCAATATATTCAGCAACTACAGACAACAGTACTTTAGTATTGTCAACAGTTTATTAAATCCACAAAGATCACTTCCCTATAAGCAAATAACATGTTTTGGCAACAATCTTCTGAGAAAATGCAGGATCACAATCCCTTTAGTCCTACCAATCTTGAGACAACAATCTCCCGGGTACTTAGCTACATCAAATGTGTTCAGCAATGTGCTGAAAGCTGGATAGGTTATCAATTCCATTTTCCTATTTTGTGGATGCTAGCAGAGAAATATCAAGTTCATCATAATTTACCCAAGAAGGTTGAAACAACAGCTTGGCAAAGGCTACAACGTGTTCAAGGATTCAGAGCTCCAACAGACAACACTTTCCACAGCTACTGCTTAAGTAATTTGCACGCTCAGAGTCGGTATCTGGATTCTGATTCAGATTGAAGTTGCCTGAGGACATGTAACCTTTTTAGTTGGGGGGGATGTTAGGACCCTATAATGTACCTTTTTGTTCATACTTTTTTCTATCATTACATCCTTTTCCCACTCACATTTAAGCCTACATTATCACTTTAACCTATCTTTCCAAAGGTATATAATGTTCTTCTCTTTGCTATATGTTTAATTTTTTTTACATGTAATTTTACATTACTCTCATACTTAGCCATCGATCATAAACATATAGTTGCTGAAACAGTTCGAACTGCAGATTATTGTTGCTGCTTGAAGACCCGTTGCTCAAACAATCAATAGCACGCAAATCCCGTTGTTGAAACAGTCTATGATTTGCGATGCTGGAACAACAATTCACACAACAGTAACAAGAAGGAGCTGTTACATTTGCCGCAACAGCCGCACCTTAAGCCAGCACCAATTATTGCTGCTGCTTGAGACCACGTTGCTGAAACAGTCAAACAAAACACAAATCCCGTTGCTGAAACAGTCCGTGATTTGCGATGCTAAAACAGTATAAAAAACAACAGTAACAAGAGGATAAATAAAGAAGCTGTTACAACGGCTGCAACAGCTACACCTCAACCCAACACCATTCCAACTATTGTAACAAAATTTTGCTACAGGAGATCAGAATATCCTATTCCAGCATAGAAGATTAGATCTGACTAAGAATAGGATTTGTATGTACACATGTAATTTTATGATCAATTGTATTAAGAGGATTTTCCTCTTTAAATAAGGGGAAACCATCATTAGGGAGGGATAATTTTTGGCTAGAAAGGAATTACAGAGAAGAACGTGCTCACTTTGGGATATTGTAACATGATACATTTGACAGATGAATAAAAGATTATTTTGAGCATTTCTTCTTAGTTCCTTTCATTTCCGGGGAATCTTGTGAGAAGGAGAGGGCCCACCTTCTTCACAATATTCACCCATTAGTTATGTAGTGTGTTAGTATTGTTTTTATTCACGTCTTGTTTAAATTCTGTTTTGTTGAAACTCTACTTTACTGAACTATGTTTTGCTGAAACTCTACTTTACTGAACTCTGTTTTGCTGAAACTCTGCTTTACTGATTGTTACATTGTTTTCATACAATTCATTCCTGGGTAACTGTTAATCATTCTGATTGGTAATTTTGCTTGATGAATTTATGAAAGTGTGATAATCAGAGACAGGTGCTGAAGATTCCTACTTGGGGAATATGGTCCTGTTCTCTGTTACAGAATAGTTATCCTTCAGTACTTGTCAAACATTTTGATTGGTAATGAGTTCATGAAAGTGTGATAGTCAGAAACAGGTGCTGAAGATTCCTTCTTTGGAGAATATGGTCCTGTTCTCTGTTACAAAATAGTTAGTCTTCCTTGCAGTATACTGAAATATTTCTTTTCCTAGGTTGCTATTTCTTAATGTAATCCAGGATTCTTCTGATAATTATTTTCCTTAAATCTCAAACTCTGCAATAGATAGATTGCTTTTCTATAATTCAAAGTAGAACTTCAGTCTGTTCAAGGCAAGGTGTGATTAGTGTACTTTTACTACAACTCTAGATTGCTTTTGAGATTGAGCATATACAATGTGTGATTGACTTTGAAATAAACAGACTTCCCTGGGTTGACAATTTATGTAACACTCGATTGTTTAGTTAATAAGAAATTACAGTGACCAACAGTTCCAAAGTGCGTAACGATTATGCCCTGAGAACTATATCACTACCACACATTTCGATAGAAAAAATGTGAGTTTTGAGATGATACTTGCCAATTTGTAGTTTCACATTTTCACATTGGCCCCCACTTTTCATCATACCACCATTGTCTATAATATTTTGAAAATTAAATATGGGATGTACATAACAATGGGTTTCTTGTGCCACTCTCCTATGGATAAAACTATGGGTGTTGTCATAGTCAATCAACATAATCACTTTACAGTTCTTCATGTAGCCAAACAATTTAAATATTTGGGAAGTCAAGAAACCTAATAGGGAATGGAGAGAAATTTGGGGTTCCTTGAAAGGATCTTGCAAGGGGACCTCATTTTTCATGGGAAGGGTGGTGTCTTCCAATGTTTTCTTAGGAGTATTTTCAAAAAAATGTTTCCTTAGAGTAGTCATGTGGAGATATATTGATTTTAAATAATTTATGTTATTTACATTTGTGTCCTTCGAAATACCTCTCATTAGAATTATAGTAAATACAAAGGCTTTGACGTTCTACCATATCTTTGGGAGATAAATTGTGGATGTAGGATAACTGTGAGATGGATGAAATGGGCATAGTAATCATAGGGGGGTTAGGGTGAGTGGTGAATAAATGTCTCTTTTTTTGTGTATTAATCAATGTCTAAAATTCTTTAACTTTGTCACAAGATTCCAACCATTTTTGTGGGCACTGCATCATGACGTGTTCTTGAATTGATTCTTTGAGACCAATGATAAAAAATTATCTAAAAAATGAATTAGTTGGTCCTCTATGTGGATTGCTAATTTCTCAAAGGAATTGATATAGTCCATAACAATGTAGATTGGAATAATTTTGTTAGGCACCCAAATTGTGAGTGTCACATTCAAAACGAACATAAAGTACTTGTGCAAACTAGGTGCATGAAATGTAGCCTCTATAAGCCTTCTTATTCCATTTCCACCATTTCCAACGTTCAACATCTAAATATAATACCCCCACTTTGAGTTTTAGTAGGTCATCAATAATTCCATGGAGAGAGAAATAGTGTTCCATTTGGGTAACCCAACAGTAGGGATCAAACCCATCAAATTTGTTCATGTTGACCTTTAGGAAATGATGCCATGAATTTTGATCCTGAAGTGTGGGTGGTGGTTATTTGAAAACAAAGTGTGCATGGACTAAATTTCTTGGACCATGGATTCCTCCTTGGTGGGGTCAATGTTTGAATTTGGTGAATTGAGATTCAAGTGGGCACTAAACATTTTCAAGAAGTGGCCATGTGATGTCGTTGTTTCATTTATAATTTTGAGTGTATCCTTAATTCCAATAAACCGTTGAAATCCCCTTACTCCAACACCTATTTATCTTGTTATCTAGTGATTTCCTTACTACAAAATAGATTAGCATCTCACAAAACAAAAATACATTGCTGAAATATTCAACTCAATAAATCTAGCGGAATAAAAAACTTGAAACTGAATCATGCATACATAAACACCAATATTTTTGGGCAGATATTCCTGGAAAAACCCTGGAGGGAAAACAATGCTGAGAAATATTTTATTATGCTAAAATCAGTGCTCCCATAATAGGGATAATGACCCACTAAGAAAAATACAACTGCATACAAACCTGACAAAGTTTGGTCTGTTGTATGTCCCATAAATGCATGTTTTTCAAGGTGTATGTGACTTTCCTTCAACAAACTTGTGTATGTACACGACTGTCTCCATTGAAACTCATGTACATGTACATAAGGACTGTACGTAAAGATTTGTATGACACGACACCTTCTTATGGCTTCCTTTGACTGAAACCCATCTTCCCTACCTCTATTCTCTCTTCTCCTTGACCTGATCTCTATATGGAATACATTTTCCACCTATCCAACATCTTGAATCAAAATCCTTCATGATCCAATCCTCTCGAAAGAAAAGGGCCTTCTCTACCCTCAAGAATCTCAAGTGTCAAGTGTCTTCGTCCTTCACCCTATCCTTTCTTTTATAATTGTGTGTTATAATCTATTTCTAATCTCCAAAGTGATTGACAGTTGATATTACTTCTCTCACTTGATATTTAGAAACATGCTAATTCCTCTTAGCACTTTCCTAAATAACTCAATTAACTAATTGCACAATTAATTAATAAAATCACTTTAATAATTCCTTTAATTAAAGTAAAGTTACCAAGGTAGAAGGATTTGGATGATTTCCACATGTCTAGACACATATAACTCTTCGGAAATACATGTCTGATGCAACCACTAGAATCAACATAACCTTGCTATCTAGACCTTGGCACTGAGAGGATTGGGTGTGTTGTTGGTTTTCTGAGTTAGCCATGTTACGAGTCTGAACCATGGGACAAAAAAATATTTTGTGAACGTATTATTTTCCACTTATCTCATTGTGATCAATGGATTGAAAGGATTATATATATACCCTAAATCAATGGAGTGTCAGATCCACCAAAAAAAGGGTTACTTGATAAGGAGGTCCAAGAAATCAATGCGACACTAGGAATATTTTGAGATAGGTCTCTCTTAATGGTATCGACAGGTCCTAGAGATAAAGGAGTGTCAAGTGCTATGGCTCCTTGACTTATGGGGTCCAATAGTACTACTCAAGTCAATATCTCAAGGAACTAACTAAGGAGGCTCAACTATGCCTTTAGTTGTACGACACAACTATCTAGGTACTAGAGAGTGTTCTCTTTGAATGTGGTTCTCGATGTATTATTGTTGAAATACTAGGGAAAATATTTGTAAACATATTAAAAAGATATATTGCATATAAATTCCTATGGAAAGCATCAAACAAAGAAAAATATGTCTAAACAAATAAAATAGAGGAGTCAAGTAATTTATGTGGAAAAACCCCAAGGTGGGGAAACATCCATGGGAGAAATATCTTCTATTATTTATATAACTCTCCCAATTACAATAGCTAGAGAACACACGTGTATGGATTTCAAATAGGATCCATACAAATATTAAACATATGGACGATCTAGCTTAAGTATCCATAGGGTCCAAGCTAATGATCAATACCATAAGCCATTCTCCACTCTACCTTGATTCAGTATCTAATGCCTCAATTTATAGTAACCAAGAGAAATATGGACCATTGATCATAAGGTGAAATTTGTTAGGGACCTAACCCCTCACGTAGGTAGAATAATATATTTCCATGTAATAAAGGTCAATATTAATAAGGCCTAGCAATAAGGAAGAATAAGTCAAATGTAAGAAGACCTAATAGAAGCTTTCACTTCTAGAATGATCTTTCTCTAGATTTTCTTTTGGATAGACATATTTAGTATAAATATGATCCAGGTGGATATTGGTGGCCACCCAACTATTCCAACTGGCTCCTCATGTCCATTTTTTTTCAACACATCTTTTTGTATTGCTTTATAATTGTGAGGTCTACACTTCTGGGGCTGTCTGAAGCCTCACACATTCTCTAGGTGGATACAGGTGTCCTCTTGCCTCATCCAACTGGCTTATTTTGTATGTTTTCATGTCAACACATCTTGTTGTACTTTCAGGGCTGTTTTGGGACCCTAAACATTGTTTTTTTGGCTTGCCACAATTAGACTATAGACGGAGTCAGATTCTAACGACAAAATGTGTATTTCTCTAAAAGACCTTTCCAACAGGCTATCACGTGCCTAAAACGGAGGCCGTATGAAAAATTTATGACCCTAGGAAGTTGAGGTACCAAATTACACCAACTTACCCATAGGGCCCACATGACTTTTGGCGTTTCACCTTCTAAGGTTAGGTTTTTGGATGTCTAGGGTTTTGGAATTCATGAGTAATATGAAAAGGGCCTATGGAGCCTCATTTTAATCCATTCTTTTCAGACGAATGCGCGTAGTAGCCACATCTCTTCTCAGAGATAACTACCACCATTCAAACAAGTTTCAGTTCTGCAGGTTTACAGGTTCATCCTATTTCATTATTTAATAGAATATATTTTTCACTGAATATTTGTGTTATTATTCCTATCTCCGTGTTATTGTATTCAGTTTGTTAATCAGTTCATTCTGCTCCTAAATCCAGATTAGTGGTATCAGAGCGGTTTTTTTTTCATTTATTTTTCTTCGTGCATGTCCCCGACAAGGTCTGGGTACAAGAAGTTGGGACTCGAACCAATTGAGCCATTACCAGATCAGTCACGCCGAACCCGACAAAAACCCATGGGAGACAAAAATAAATATGATGGAGCAAGAGATCCTATTAAAATGTTTCTCGAAGAATCCCTCACACAACAAAGGAATGAAATCATGGATAAATTCACGTAGATCCTTCGACGGTTTCCCACGGGAGAAGAATCTTCATCAGGAGGCCATAAAACCCCCTTTAAGGTACAGACAAATTTTGATATTCCATTATTTGAAGGACTGATATATGTGGATGTTTTATATAAATGGTTGAATCTTCTCGAATGATATTTTTTCGTCCACAATTTTTTCGATCGGGAAAAGATCACTTTTGCACTCCTCAAGGCCATTCCCCATGTTAAATAATGGTTGGTTACTTACTCTGAGAAAAGTTTCGTGGAGGAATATGCAATTTTTTTGGAGGCCCCTACATGGGATTCTTTTCGAGACGCCATTAAAGAACAATACTACCCTATTGTAAGATACGAGGACCAATACACCAGATGGACCACCCTACGTCAAGAAAGGGACCAGACAGTACCAGACTTCACCAATATTTTCCATACCCTCCACACCAAATTGGGTATAAAATATTCTTAGTGTCATCTAGTGCTCAAATACCACGACTATTTGCATAGATACATTCAAATAAAAATGGAGTTCCTGGACATCGCCTCATTGGGCACAACTTATAGATACGCTGTCAAAATCGAGCAAAAATTTAAGCAAAAATGACAAGAGTTTGGATTTGCAATCCCATCATAGCTAAAGAAGGGAAAAGGAAACACCAACCCACATAGCATGGGACCAAGTCATGATGGACACCATTAGGACAATCCATCCAAGCCGCAACACAAGAAGGGCAATGAGAAGACGAAGAAGGGCACAGGAAAATGGTGTGAGTACCATAAAATTCCCTAGCACAACATCGACGAATGCCAATCCAAGAAGTCCCTCGTCGCCGAGATGAAGGATTCTGAGTCAGAGGCCGATTATGATTCCGAGTCAAATCCTGAAGGAGGGAAGTAGATTATCGATGTTGAACCCAGTGCCACAATTGCTACCACCAAAGTCCAACCAAGCGAACCAAAAGAACCAGAGGAAGGGGAACATCTCTTTCACTTGTATATGTGGATCAAGGGGGATCTGATTCACTTCATCGTCGACAATGGTAGTCAGAATGACTTGATTTCATAAGAGGTCGTCAAGCGACTGAACTTGCTAATGAAACTGCACCTGCATCCCTACACCATCGACTGGCTTCGTCAAGGAAGAGATCTTCGTGTTAACCAACAGTGTCGTCTGCCCTACGAAATCAAGCCTTTCAAAGATGAGGTACTGTGTGATATTGATCCCCTTGAAGTTTTTGATGTTCTTTTAGGACAACCATATTTGTGGAAGCGTCATGCTATGTATGAGTCTATACCCCACAGTGTTATTATTACTTTGGGTAGACAATTATATAGGCTCCTAGAGGTGGCACCACCTACTGCTATTTCTTTAATCTTTGCTAAGAAACGCAGTAAGGTCATTTCAAAAACTGAGAAGTTCGTCTTCTTTGTGATTCGTGCTCACAGTAAGCAGAAGGTCGTCGCCACATCCGTGGCCTATACACAATGCCTTTCTTTGTATCAGAAGCAAGTGGACGCGATCATGAAAGAATACAAAGACATCTTCATCTCACCTACAGGGGTACCGACACACTTCCAAGTCAATCATCCAATTGATCTGACCCCTAGTACACCTCTACCTAATGGACCAGTATATCGACACTCGCTGATGGAGAATGATGAAATCAGGAGTCATATCCAAGATCTTCTTCAAAAGGGGCACATCAAACCCAAGTCCTCCCCTTGTGGAAGATTGATTGTACTAGTGCAGAAGAAGGACGAGACTTGGTGACTCTGCATTGATTACAGAGCCTTAAACAAAATCGCAGTCAAGAACTGCTACCCCATTCCCAGGATCGATGACCTTCTTGACCAACTCAAGGGGGAAAATTTCTTTAGCAAGATTGACCTGAAGTCTGGCTACCATCAGGTTCCTATCGAACCAAATGATGTCTGTAAGAATACCTTCAAGTATAAAGAAGGTCTCTACGAATGGCTAGTCATGCCCTTTGGCTTAACAAATGCACCAACCACTTTCATGAGGTGGGTGGACGATGTATTGAGACCCTTCATCAACTCTTTTGTGGTAGTATATTTGTATGAGATCCTCATCTTTAGTAGAACGTGGGAGGAGCACATGCGGCATATTCAACAGGTTTTGAGCACTCTGTGGTAGCACAAGATTTATGCCAATTTGGGAAAATGATCTTTTGGCATGAACAAGGTCCAATACCTGGGATACATTGTTGATGAGCATGGGGTACATGTTGATCCATCTAAGATCCATGTAATCCATGACTGGCTAGCCCCTACCACACTGACTGAGCTTCGGAGCTTCTTAAGACTCGCCAATTTTTACCGATGGTTCATGTTGGTATTCTCCCATATTTCCTAGACCCTCAGTCAGGTGACCAAGGGCGGTGTTAGGGCCATCTTGTGTGGGGGAAGGAGAAAACATGAGCATTCAAATATCTAAAACATTGTTTGTGCTCAGTACTCTCCTTTCTCGATCTGCAACAACCATTCAAGATTGAGACTGATGCATATGACTATGCTGTGGTTGTAGTTCTCACTCATCAAGGGAATCCGGTGGCATACCATAGTGAAACACTCTTCGGTACTGTCCAGAAATACCCCACCTATGACAAGGAAATGTATTCCATTGTACAAGCCTACCATCAATGGAAACATTACATTCTGGTGAAAGAGACGATCATACACACTGATCACAAGCCTTTGTAGTTCATACAGACACAGGGGAAATTGCAGAACGACCGCCATCAGAAGTGGTCCACCTACCTGCAATAGTTCCATATCAACATCAAGTATAAGACAGGTATCTCCAATCGCGTCTCTAACTACCTCAATCGGCCTCCTGTGGCTACACTTACCATTGTGCTCCATTCCCGTGGACATGAAACATTGGAGTGGCCCAAACTTTACCAGTAAGATCTAGACTTCACCACCACATATCATCTCTTGGGTACAGATGCCACTGTCACTGATTTTCACATTCAGGATGGAATCTTATGCCACCTGGGCCATCTATGTGTTCCTACAAGAGAGCATGCAAAGTTGATTTAGGAATCCCACTACAGTCGTGTGGTAGGATATTTTGGTGTAGAGAAAAATGTGGTCGTTCTTCAGAAACATTTTTATTGGCCAAAACTTCGACATGTCATCAAAAAATATATCAGATCTTGCACTGCCTATGCCATTTCCAAGCCTACCATCAATAATCAAGGCTTATACAACCCTAGTCCTATTCCCAAGAATCCATGGGAATCCATATCCATGGATTACATGTCTAGTTTTTTGTCCACCAAGCATGGAAATGACTACGTGTTTGTGGTCGTTGATCAGTTTTTGAAGATGACCATCCTCACAGCCTGTAAGAATAATTTCACAGTGACATATATTGCCAAGCTCTTCTTCAAACGAGTTTGGGTTCACTTTGGGATACCACAGACCATCATCTCCGACCGAGACAATAAGTTTCTCAACACATTTTGGTCAATTCTCTGTTGGACACCAAGCTCACAAAATCCACTTCTTTCCACCCCCAAATCGATGGCCAAACCGAGGTCGTCAATCAGATGATTGTGCACATCCTGCGCATGTACAATTATAAGAATCTCTGTACATGGGACGAGAGTCTCCCATCTGTCCAACACAGCTACAATAGGGCTCTCCATAGTTCCACCAGCCATATCCCATTTCAGGTGGTTCTGGGATTCCAACCCTTGGGACCCATTGATGTTGCACTTCCTCTTGACACTGCACATACAAAATCTTTCCTTGATCAGTCTGTGATCGACAAAGCCACCAGATTCATTGAGCGGATTCAACACATCTGCCAATAGGTATAGGATATTTTTTATAACTCCAATGCTAAGTACAAGCAACGCCATGATAAACACAGGGTACCACACCAATTTTAGGTTGGCGACAAAGTCTAGTTACATTTGTAGAAGGATTGTCTCACCAGGCCCCATTAGAAGCTTCGACCACTTCGTTATGGGCCTTACACTATCACCAAGGTTGTGGGTAGAAATTATTTTGAGCTCAACACTCCACCCTTCCTTGGTTTGCATCCAGTATTTAATGCAGACCTCCTTCGGCCATATTTTCCACAATTATTGGACACCTATGAGATCGCTGAACAACTGACACCAACAGAGCTCAACCCCGACTTCATGGAATAAGCATCCACTGATCAGATTGTGGACACATAGGTCAAGGGCACTCGCCAATAATATATCCATCTTTATCGAGTTGTCAAGGTAGGGAAACTCCTACACCAAGGCAAGTGGCTCACCCGGGGCCAAATCGAGCAGAAGTTTCCTCACCTAATGGGGTAAATCAACACAATGGAGACCATTTATTCCTAAGGAGGGAGGATCGATCCAGGTGGATATTGGTGGCCACTCACCTATTCCAACTATCTCATCATGTCCATTTGTTTTATCACGTCTTGTCTCCCCTTGGAATCATGTTGCTACACTCAATCATGGAAAGAAGAATAACTCACCCTGTCTTCTTTGTAAGATAAACAATATGCTATCCCTGCAATTTGCTTTCACTTCAAATACTACTTCTCAACTGGAACATATACCAACTATTCAAGAACAATATTCTCTTCTTATAACAATCCTTGGACATATGTATTTGTCATGTACCATGACATATCTGCCTCAGAAATCATAACTGTGCTGAGAGAATACATAACTGACATTGATCTTGGGCATATGAAGACTTGCAACAAACCATGTCAAATCCTGCATAGAGTTATACCATCAAAATATGTTGCTTTCGATGAAGCTAGTTATCTATTCATTCATTTGTAATCCAAGAGCCTCTTCATTTTTCTATGCTTCACTACTCATAGGGGTATCCATAGGAACAATCTTATGTCTCCCCTAATTCCTCCTTCCTTTCTTTTGTTTATAATTTTTGAGGAGGAGTTTTAGTAGATCATTAAAATAGCATTGGAAAACTTCTGAGATCATCATCACTCAATTCTTCTGGTTGGTCTACTATTGAAGATTCATCACCATCATCACTATTTTGTGTAGAAAACAATTCTTCATCTTCTCTTTTAGAATTTTTTGTTTCCATTTTTCTTTTATTTGCTAGTGGACTATTGATTTGCAAAACATCATAAAAAACTACCATTGTGTCATATTCTTCTTTAGGAACTCTCCTTTATTGAGCTTGATTCACTTTATATGAAAAATTTTGATTTTTATATTCACCATTTTTAAAATCTTTATCCACCATTCTCCTGGTATTAACTTCATCAATTTCAGGTCCATCCTCTTTCTTGCTTTGTACTTCAGATTTTATTTTCCATATTTTCTTATTTTGTTTTTTAGGGTCTCCTATCTTTAAATATTGCATTGGTAATCTACATTCTCTAGTTTTATGGCCATAGTTGTTGCATTTTTGACATTCAATATTGAAGTTTTGCAAAGGAGAAAATGAGTTATAGTTTCTCTTCTTTGTATTGTACTATTTGTTCTTATATCTTTGGACATTTATGTGATTGTATTGTCCATAATATTTGCAGTGTACTACCTTATGACCAAAATTATTGCAAAAGTAACAGTATCCAATAAATATATATTTATTAGGGGGATTCTTTCTGTTGATTGTATTCTTCCTGTCAATTTTTACTTTAGTAGGGAGTGTTGATTTCTGTTTGTGGAACAATTTTCAATGATATCACATTTTCCTTATTATATTCTCTTCTTAAGGAGCCCTTTAGAGCATCTGTGTAATCGATTGGTCTTTTGACAAATCCTTGTGATGTAGAAGTTGAGTCTTGGGTGTATCCCAAACTAGTCTTGTTGTTTGGTGACCTTTGACTACTAAGAATTTCATCCAAGATCTTTGAACTATTTCCAAATTTTGATCCCTTCTTTTCTTTCTCAAGTTCACTTTTTAGCAGCTTAATCTCAACTTCTAGTTTCTCATATACTTGTTTTTTATCACTAAGTTGTTTTAAAATGACTTTTTCAATTTTATTATCTTCCAGGAGTTGGGATTTTAAATCACTAATGATCTGCTCTGATTCTTTGATAGTTCTTAATGCATCTATTTTTCTTGATTGATGCGATTCTTCAAATTCTTGAAGTTGTGCACCTAGTAGGTTGTTCTTCTTTTTATACTTTCTTAGTTTCCCCAAATCACTAATAAATTATGCTTCTAGGTTCACTTCTCCTTCAAATTCAGAGTTTTCTTCATCATATACATCATTATTTTGAGTGTTCATTCCCATAAATAGAAGCTCTAAATATTCATCTTCAGTCATGTTTGAAGAGCTGATGTCTTCTTTAAAGTAGAAGTTTTTCTTTTTATTATAAAATTTATTCTTGTATTGGTTTTTCTGGTTGTGAAATTCTTCATCATTTTCCTTCTGCTTGGGATAGGGAAATTTTCTAGGAAAGTGTCCAATTATGCCACAATTGAAACATTTGAAAGGTAACTTTCATTTATATTTTCCAAATCCTATTTGGAGTTTCTTTATAAAATTGGCCTCTTCTACATCTGATATGTATGATTGATCTTCATGAGACATAGGTTCTTGTTTCTTCTTTGCTTTATATTCCTTATATGTTTTTTCATATTTTGATGGTTTTTCGTTCCTTGTTCTCATCCCATATGCTGTAAATATTCCATGAAGTTGATCAACTGTGAGTTTATCAATTTCTAGCCTATTTTCAATTGTAGAAATCTTTGCATCATATCTCATAGGTAATGACCTTAGTATCTTTTTCACAATAGGTTTATCTGTAAGTTCTTCTCCTGTTTCTCTGATTGAATTAACCACTTCATCTACCCTCTGGAAGTATTCAACAATGTTCTCTTCTTCTTTCATTTTCAGATTTTCAAACTGAGTTCTATAGGTTTGTAGTTTGGCTTCCTTGAATTTACTATCTCCTTCATATACAACCTCCAATTTGTCTGAGATTTATTTATCTCACTTACAATGCATAACTTTCACACATGAAGAATTTCTCAACCCTTCTAGAATTACATTAACTACTCTTGAGTTGTCATTGCAAATTTTCTTTCCTATAGCATTTGTGGGTGGAGTAGTTGGTGCAATGTAACCATACACATCACATTTCCATATACCAAAACAAAGAACCAACAATAATCTTTTCATTCTTATTTTCCATAGAGCATAGCCACCTCCATTGAACAATGGTTCTTTGTTGTTAGATATTCCCTCCTATCGATCCATCTTCGGGATCTACCTTCTAGTTGTTCGATTGTGCTGAAGGCACTCGCTTTGATACCAATTTTGTTATAAATTGATATTTTCTATTACCAATTGATATTTGTTTATTGATAACCCTTGAACCTCTATGCTAATTTTTCTCGTCTCCCCTTTTTACAAAAATGACAAAAATGATATTTTATTTCTCCCTCTGAGGTTATACTCCCCTAAGGCGATTCTCTCATTTTTCCATTTTCTCCTTCTTGTATTCTACAAATCCCCCTATCAATGATTTTTGTTTCTTTGCCTAAAGGATTATGACACAAAAAGTAATAGTCATTGAAGGTGTTTCCATTCTTGAATTTATTTTGGCTTGAGAGATCTGTCTTTTCATTTTCTTCTTCCCTTTTACTTCTATAGCTTCCTTCCTTAAACAAGTTCATGCTTTGTAATTGTTTTTTGATTGCACCTTTTCCTTTTGAGAAGGATGATCCTTTCTCATGTTTGTAAATGGTGCTCCACTTGTCACTGTCTTCTTTCTTATTGTATCCAAGATTAGTTTTGTCATGAGCTGATCTTTGACTATTCCAAATCTTATCTAGAATAGTTGAGCTATTCTGAAATTTGACAATTTTATTTTTCTTTTCATTCATCTTTTGGAGATTAACTATTTCTAGTTTCAACATGTGACATGTCTCTTCCTTTTTATTTAATTGAATCTTCAGGGATTCTTTCACTTCCTTAGCATGTTCAAGTTGAGTCTTTAGATTGATGACTATTTCTTCTATCTCATCCAAGACTTCTTTGCATTTAATAATTTTGTCATATGCCTTCAAATCTTCCATATCTTTTGTTAGATCAAAAACTTTAGTTTTCAATCTTTTGATTTCTTCCTTGTTTTCTAGCCGAGTCCTTTTGAGGTTGATGGCTTCTAATTCCAACATGTGGCATGATTCTTCCTTTTTAGTTAATTGGATCTTCTGAGCTTCTTCCTTTTTATTATATTCTTAAATTTGAGTCATTAGATCTGCATAAGTACTTTAATTTATCTTTTTGAATTTGATGAATTCTAATTCCAACATGTGGCAAGAATTTTTTTTCATAGTTAATTGGATCTTCATGACTCCTTCACTTTCTTTATTTTCTTCAAGTTGAGTCTTTGGAATGTTAACCAATTCTTCTGTTTCTTTTAATACTTATTTTATTTTATTGTCACGTGTCTTTAATTTTTCCATCTCTTCTGT
>ML800423.1:117758-137709 GCA_009831015.1 Picea engelmannii
AAAATGACATGGTAAAATGGTAAATTATCACTACTTAATGTAATTTTTAGACCCACTTTTCCATAGTTTTGTTATTTTTCCTTAATTGAATGAATATAAAAGGGATTTTGTAGTGTGGTTGTTGCATTTTCAATTTGTAGAAGGATACTTTGGACATGTTATGGTTTTTTTCCAGTTGACCAAGTCTTTTTGAAGACTCTGGGAAGGTATTGTTCTCATATAACTAGGATTTTAAATAGGTCTCACACACCTTACACTTTTGCATTTTCAGTTGTGATTTTCATTTTTCCCTAGGGTCGATCCCATTAACTTGTGACATGAACCCATCTATCTACTTTAGAATATTGTTTTGTTGATGGTAGATCCTATCTTCCACATGCGCCCTATATTAGAACCCCTTTTCATTTTGGTGCCCGTGTTGTAAGTTTTCTATTAGGCTTAGGAGTCATGTTTAGTCCCACCATGAATTTGCGTTGAAGTTGCACATATTATTCTCAATATTTTTCTTGCCATTACCGACGAGACTCCCTCTAAAATAATCTTGTACATATGTCAACACTTTCAGATTCTTTAGCAGGTATTGTGTTCTTAACTAGCATATAGAGGAGGTTCCATTCTGCTTGCAGGATGCATTTATCTATATCGCTCACATATCTACCATAGGGTCCATCCCATTCTTTCACGACATCATACCTTCAAGATGCTTTAAAGGTTTCATTTATGGATGGTAGAGCTTACCTCTTCATGGGTGTCCTAGTTAGTACCTCATTGTCATTTTTGACACCCATCCTACATTTTTTCCATAGGCTCGGAAGGCATTTTTAGTCCTGTCATGTCTTTGTGATGAAGCCTCATGACTTCCTCTCATTCTCTTTCTAGCTAACCTACCCACGGGGCTTCCAAAATTTTGTTGAGTTGTAATTGCATTACATATTGACCAATCACACTTCTAGGCCTAATGTAGGCTTCAACTTGCCATTGTTGAACCATTTGCTTATGCATTCCTACTAGTTGCCAATCTTGCAATTTATGCCTTTGCAACTCGACACCCTTATCCCTAGAGGAGACAGTCCCTTGAGTGTATGTATCATGCACATGCTTCATTGCATTGAGAATAGGTATGTTTCTTATGCTCTGGAACTAGTTTTATTCCTTGTGACACTTGTTTCATCCATTTTACTATAGGATTATTTTATTCTTTTCATGCTTTAATTACATGAAAAAGACAAAAAAAAAAAATAAATAAGGGGGGAAAGCATCTATCTCTTTATTTGATAGTAGTATTATCACCATTGAAAAGAATATTTGAGTCAGTATATCAATATTTTGGGTTTAGTGTGGCTTTAGGATACTTCTTCTCGTTGTTGAGTATAGTCTCCATCGACTGGTTTTTCTTCCAATCATATGGAGCTTATGTGGATGTCTCTTATATCACGATGTTTCCCAGTTTATAATCCATGCTGCCTAAGTCACATAATGTGTCGTTATTTTCTTCAAGGGAAGTTTCATCCTGAGTCAGCCACTTTGAAAATATCCTTGCTTTCCAAGTCGGCCTTCCTGTGTCAATGACGTAGCACCCCTACCTCAACAGGTTCTGCACGACCTCCTGGTCTAAGGATCATTCTAAATCTCCCCCTTGAGTCTAATTGACTCTTTAATTTCCCCACAGGAATCTTCAACACATAAGTGTCTCCACAGGTCCTTCTGATGAGTTACGCTTATGCGGATTGGAACTAAACGCGAACTCTTACCCACCTGGTTGACTGATGTGACCATGGCCTTCACCCGAAAGAGGTATTTTGGGTTTCGCGACTCTGCGATCCCTGATGTAAAATCCTATGACTCCTTCAATCTTCGAAACCTCGAAAAGGGATAACGACTCTTTGAATTCTCCCTTGACTTTTCCTAGTGTGACCTTCAACTGCGATCTAGGCCCAGTGTTTCAGCACCTCAGGATTTCGCGTATTGACGAATTGCAATGCTACAAATCCCTTCGCCCGATAGCCGAAATCACAATAAATTCCTGTCACAAATCGATGGCTCTGATCTCCCACGAATCTGGCAGTCCTGATTCTATCGGGAGTTCGCAACTCTTGATTCCGAGTCACAACTTCTTCCACGCCCCGAATTCTGAAATGACAAAACTCGAGCATGAGATCAACGACTCTCGTTGATATGGATCCAATGACCACTACTCCTCCTGAGATTATGAGTGCTAAAAGACACTCAGCCTTAACCCTTTCATTGATCTACCAGATCCAACGGTCCACAGAACTTCGATGATTCTCCCTCTAAGAATTTCAACCATCTGTTCAGACTTCCCAAAGACTCCTGCCCAACTACTTTGGCATCTTTCCTCCTAAGATTGTTCCTCTATGAGGTAATTTCATACCTCGTCCTTTGTTTGAGTTCTTCAAAGTATCTATCCTTCATGAGCTTGACCTCTGCTATGGGTTCAAGGCTTCAAAAGGATTCTTGCGCACACTCCTTGCGGCATTCACAATAATCTCTCGTTATTGAAAATATCCAACTCTGTGCACTTCCTTGCAACAACAGTTCTTCAACCTCCTTCCTTGGTTGGTAAATCAAAGATTTCAACTGGCCCGCACACACCTTGCACGACTCTATGCTATACCTTCACTTTTGCTGGTATAAGAACAACGGTAACCCTCTTGAGATTCTCTGAGATAAAACTTAGAATCTCGTCAACGCACTCCTTGCAGGATTTATCAAGAAGAGAAACAATTGAAACTTATACTTCCCTCTCTCACATACTTCATACATTTACCATGAAAACACGAGCATGCTCACACCCATAGCATTGAAACAAATTCATAATAGATAATATATGCAAACTGTAAACATACCATTCAATAGATGCGAACAATAACCATGACAACACCATGAAATGGAATCAAAGTATTCTTATATTAATTTCAGTGCTCCTATACATGAGTTCAATAGCAACAACTATCTGCTTATACAACCTTCTACAATCTATGTTCCTCTAATCTTCTATTCTCTTTCTCTTCTCTATACAACTTACAATTACAAATTGAGAATAATACAATACATGCGAGGGAGCTTTCTTAGAGTTTTCTCTCCTACCTTACAAACTATCTAATCAGAATTAAAATCTACCTACTTTACATTCATTACAATTAAATGCCCCCATAACCGACAGATGAGAGAAATGCTCAAGATATATTTACAATATTTCAAACATAAATGAAAATACAGTCCCCTAGATATTACATTTAATGCTTTATCATTCAAATTCAAAACATTCTCAAAATGTGTGCTGGTGCATTTCCAGCTGTCCCCCAGTCTTGCGCTTTCTTTGCTGGCTTGCTTACGATGCTCTTACGTCATACTCCCTTGGATGAAAATTCACAAACTCCTGTTCATGAGATCCTGCACCGTCTGTCCATGTTTCTAGATCATTGATTCACTTTCCCAACTGGAATCCTCAATTGGGTGTCCCTTCCATTTCAGCAAGTACTCAAAATATGTTTTTCTCTGGGTCTTTTTACCAACTCTCTGATCAACGATCTTTTCCATCCGTGGATTTTCAGCTACATGCATCTGTTTGACCCATTCAACTTCCTTCTGATCCTCTGGGCTCCCTGTTCCATCTTCTCTATAAGGATACATATATGCTACGTTGAATATGGGCAAGATGCCCACATTATTTGGCAGTTCTATCTCATAACCATTTGCCTCAAACTTTCTCAAGATTTTACATGGCCCAATTTTCTTCATCTTCATCTTATTATAGGTTCCCCTTGGGAGTATTTATTTTCTGAGATGTGCCAGAACCAAATCACCTACTTCAAAATGAAGCTCTCTTCTATGCTGATCTACTCTACGCTTATATTCCTGGTTAGAGTTATGCAACCGTTCTCTGATTTTACTGTGGAGCTCCTGCATTCCTGCTGCAAAATTGTCTGCGCTAGCACTTCATAATTCATTCTGCTCTAAGTATTTCAACTCAAAGACTCCTCTTGGATGCATTCCATACACCATATGAAATGGGCTTTGTCTTGTACTCCTATTGGGTGAGTCGTTATATGCAAATTCCGCCTGTGGAAAAATCTGATCCCACTGACTATGGTGTTCATCTACTGAGCTCCTCAATGTTGGATTTTAATGTTGTTCAATTACATTCAGTTACTTTATAAATTTACTTGAACTGAAGCATAAACCATGAAAAATAGCAATAGTAATAACCAAGATCACAAGAAGAAGAACCATGCACAGAGACACGAGTACAATAGAAAATGCTTATATTAAATTGATGTTATTATAATGATGAGAGTTTCATATATATAGAACATATGGTGACCATCCATGAATGGATGTGTCACTTGGATAATAAGTAACTATTTTTTTACTAAGTATATTTATATGTTGTATTATAAATATTATTTCATATATTATATATATATATATATATATATATATATGGAAGAATGTATTCCCGATGTTGTCCAAACATCAACACTCCCTCTCAATGAGGGAGACATTCTCAACCAAGGTTGTTCACCATAGGTACACCCCCATGAGTTAATGTTAGCATGATGCTAACTGACACTTGGAAAACATCTCAAGCACCTTAAGTCCATATTATTCCTTGTCATGATTAAGGAAGGACTATGTCTGGGCCCGTTTATCACAAGTGCACCTTTATGATAAATGAATCCTATCTCCCTTGGTCTGCAGCCCAATATAGGAGAAGTTATGCCCGATGTTGAAACATCAACACTCTCTCTTAGCTAGGGAAGTATGTTTCCATAGTAGTACACAACTACTATCCAAAGACACACAGTCTTTGTCAGTAGTACACAAACACGATAGTAGAAAAAGGTTTGTCACACATGGCACTTCCATGTGGACTTCTAGAGGCTACACCCTCTAGAAACACTATGGTCAACTCCCATAATGTGTGATGTCAAGGGTCAACTCCCTTGACATGTCCTCATGTGCTCTCCACATGGGATGTTGGTTTATAAGCCCAAATGCACTTATCCCTTCTCGAATAAGTCTCCTCATAGATCAACTCAACTCAATTCATAGAGGAGTACGATCTAGAGAATGTTTGTCACACATGGCACTCCCATGTGGACTTCTAGAGGCTACACCCTCTAGAAACACTAGGGTCAACTCCCATAGTGTGTGACGTCAATGGTCAATTCCCTTGACATGTACTGATGTGCTCTCCACATGGGATGTTGGGCTATAAGCCCAAACCCACTTATCCCTTCTCGGATAAGTGTCATCGTAGATCAATTCACTTCAGTCACAGAGGAGTACGATCTGGAGAATGTTTCAAGAAGATGCAAACATTAACACTCCCTTTTAGTGATGGATACATTCTCTGCCACACCAAGTCTGTCACGAAAGTACTTGAACTTCATCTTGGTAAGGGGTTTGGAAAGAACACCAACAACCTACTCATTTGTAGGAAGGTATTGCACCAATACGGCCTTCCTCTACACCATGTCTCGGATGTAATGGTACTTGATCTCAATGTGTTTCGATTTGTCATGAAACACTAGATTATCTGAGAGCTTCACACAACTCTGCTTATCACAATGAATAACGGTGGAATCTAGCACATGTCCAAATAAATTTGCAAGGAGCTTGCAAAGCCACACTGCTTCACAGACTGCCACACTTAATGCAATGTACTCTGCTTCTGCAGTACTCAAGGCCACATAAGTTGTTTCCTGCTACACCAGGAAACCATGGCAGATCCCAAACTGAAGAAACATCCAGAGGTGCTCTTCCTGTCTACTATGCTCCCTACCCAATCAGAGTCAGTATATCCCTGCAATATGATGTCAATACTAGAAGTATATCTCAGACCATGTCCAATTGTTCCCTGCAGACATCTCAACACGTGCTTCACAACAATCCATTGTGTTTGTCTCGGTTGGCTCGTAAATTTGCTAAGTGAACTCACTGCATAGAAAATATTTGGTCTGGTGTTAACCAGATACATCAATGATCCAATCAGTTGTCTGTACGGGGTCGGATCAATCTCGTCGAAATCATAAGAAGACACACATAGTTTCTTCAGATTCATCACCATTGGTGTAGCCATGGGTTTACAGTTTAGCATCCCAAAATTTTTCAATATCTCAACTGTGTACTTCCCCTGACTTAGGAAAATCTCATCAGTTCTTTTCCACACCTCTAGTCCCAAGAATTAGTGCATCATACCAATTTCCTTCATCTCGAACTCAAAGGCCAACACATACTTGCATTCAATAATAAGGCTCTCTGTACCGGTAAGGAATAAATCATCAATGTAGAGGACCAAAATCAAGGCCTCATCGTTAACAGTCTTGTAGTACAGGTTGGGATCAAGAACACTTTTGCTGAAGCCCAAACTCATTAGGTGTCCATCAATCCTCACATACCAATCTCGAGGTGCCTACTTGAGTCCATACAGGGTCTTCTTCAACCTACACAATGAGACTCCTTCTCATGTATGACGAAACCATATGGTTGCTCGATGTATATTTCTTCCTCAATCTCTCCATTGAGAAAGGTTGTCTTCACATCCATCTGATGTAGTTTCCAACCCATGGATGCTACGAGGGAAATAATCATCTGGATAGAAGTGTATCGAGCAACAGGAGAAAATGTCTCCCCATAATCTATTCCCTCCACATGAGAGAATCCTCTAGCAACAAATCTTGCTTTGTGCTTCTCAATGCTTCCGTTAGCTGTATGTTTGATCTTATAGATCCATTTGGAAGTCAATATAGACTTCCTTTCAGGTCTCAGAACAATATCCCACACATCATTCTTCATGATGGACTGATACTCCTCCATCATGACATCTCTCCATACTGGTTGACTAGATGCCTCCTCATAACATGAAGGTTCATGATAAATGATGTGGCTCATAGCTGCAGTATAGCATGAATATCTCTAAGGTCTCTTTCTCTCTCAGAAGATACCATGCAAAGTTGCATGTCCTTCTGCAGAGTTTGATGATCCCATGTAGGTCTCTTCTGACCCACTACAATATCTCTCGGAACATCAACTAGAGGTATAGGATGAATGGGATCAATAGGCTCAACTGTCTCCCTCTGAATTGTTGGAGGGTGAGGGGGAGAATGAACCATCTCTTATTCTTTCTCACTATCAATATCCATGTGATATCCTCTAGATCTCATGAAGGCTACCTCCTCCTCAAAGGTAACATCTCTGCTCACCTCAATTTGTCTCTAACCAGGGATGTAGATCTGGTATGCCTTCGAAGACTCACTGTACGTCACAAATGTAAACTTTCTTCCTGAAGGGTCTATCTTGGTCCTTTTCTCTTTGGGTATATGAATGTATACTGGACACCCAAATATCCTGAAGTGTCCAAGCTTGGGATTCATTCCGGTGAAGGCCTCCTTGGGAGTCATGTTCCTTACATTCTTATGAGGAATTTTATTCTGAACATACACTGCAGTCATGGATGCTTCTGCCCACAAAAACATAGGTAAATGTTGATCATGAATCATTGCCTTGACTGCCTCGATAATAGATCTGTTCTTCCTCTCTACAACCCCATTTTGTTGAGGGTTGTAAGGAACAATGTACTCCCTCTTGATCCCTGCCTCAATGCAGAAATCACTGAAATCCTAGGAGATGTATTCTCCTCCATTATCTGATATCAACACTTTAATCTTCTTTCTGGTCATATTTTTGACCTATGCTTTGTACTCCTGAAATCTAGCAAAGACTCCATCCTTGGTCTTCAATAATTAAATCCAATTCTTCTGAGAGTGGTCATCAATGAAGACCACATAGTATAAGTATCCACTTAAGGAAGAAACTATCATGGGTCCACATAAATCTATATGAACCAAGTCTAAGATCCCCTTGGATCTACTTTCGCTGCTTGGAAAAGACCTCTTGAAATTCTTTCCAAGAGCACAACCTTCGCAAATGCCATCGTGTTCAACATGGATCTTTGGAAGGCCTATCACCATCTTCCCCAGAGAAAGAAGAACTCTATAATGTAAATGAGAAAGTCTCCTGTGCCATAGTTCACTCAAACTAATAGAATCATGTATTAGGGCTTGAACTAGTCAAACATTCAATCTGTACAATCTTTCCTCTCGAACACCAATCACTCGGGCAGAATCCATACTAGAGTTCTTGTTCCATGCAAGAACTTTTCCATCAGAGAAAGCAACCTTTTAGCCTTTGTTCTCTAAGGATGAATAGAGACAAGGTTCCTTCTCATCCCAGGTACAAATAATACTTCGATCAAATGGAGTGGGGTGCCAGAATCCAATTGTAAGGAGGTAGATCCAACTCCCTTCATAGTATATCTCGCATCATCACCAAGTATAACATGCAAACAAGATTATTTCTCTACTAGATCTATAAGGTGCTCTCTATATCTAGTCATATGTCTGGAATCACCACTGTCAATCAACCAAACATCATTACTAGTAGGAACCATACTTGAGAGGGATGAAATGAAGAATAAATCTTCATCGTTCATGCTTGCATTCCTTGAATTCCTTTGAGGTGGTTCTAAATCAATATTAGCAGTGGAAGCATGTTGTTTTCCTTTCTTCCATGTAGGACAATTTTTTGCATAGTGGCCATACTTGTCACATATGAAGCATTGAACCTTTGACATGTCCTTCTTTTTGTACTCAAAAGTTGGTGTTGACTTCCTTCCTTTAAAGGTTTTGCTAAAACCTCTTCTTTTTCCTTTTCGTTTCCTTGCACGATTGGCAAGGGATTGATTTTCATCATGATGGGAACATTGCATGCCTCTAGCTACAAGTCTGGTCTCCTCTTGAGTACAATCTACCCATAAACGATTAAACTTGGGCAATTTGGATTGCCCACTAATACTTTGAATGAATGGCTCCCAATGGCTTGGAATACCATTAAGGGTAATCATGACAAGTTATCTATCATAGATGATTTCACCAATAGCACCCAACTAACCTCTGGTCTCTGAAATCTTCATGAAGAAGGTGGCAACTGTATCAGACTTCGTCATCTTGAGATTTTGAAGTTGGTGTCTCAAGACAAGTGCTCTGTTGGTGTTGTTACTCTCAAACAACTTCTTCAAGGCATCGCACATATGCTTAGATGTCTTCAAGTTAGAGACGTGAGGGATTAAATGGTATCTCACATAATAGATGATGATTTTTCTGTCTTTTGCATCATTCTTCCTCCATTGTGATTTTTCTGCATCATCAGTGGATTCTGGTACAACTTCTTCAACGCACTTCATTAGTTCACTCTCTTCTAGAGTGATGAGCAATATAGATTTCCAAGAAATGAAGTTGGTTGTTCCATCAAGCCTATCTTCCACCAAAATACGGTTCACCATGGTTGTTGGAAGAATGTAGAAATTTTAGCCTGAGTTGTAGTTGCAACAAAACAATGAATTGCAGGAGAGGTACGACGAGTTGTTGTAGAAGGTCAATTCATGTGCAATAGTCTTCTTTCAAGAAAGTTTCTCTGATACCATGTTGGATTTTAATGTTGTTCAATTACATTCAATTACTTTATAAATTTACTTGAACTGAAGCATAAACCATGAACAATAACAACAGTAATAACCAAGATCACAAGAAGAATAACCATGCACAGAGACACGAGTACAATAGAAAATGCTTATATTAAATTGATGTTATTACAATGATGAGAGTTTCATGTATATAGAACATATGGTGACCATCCATGAAATGATGTGTCACTTGGATAATAAGTAACTATTTATTTACTAAGTATGTTTATATGTTGTATTATAAATATTGTGTCATATTATATATATATCTGGAAGAATGTATTCCCGATGTTGTCCAAACATTAAAACTCAATAAGTCCCCCAAACTCCTATTTACTACCTCAGTCTGTCCATCCGTTTGAGGATGATATGCTAAGATAAAAGATAAATTCATCCCCAACTTATTCCATAGGGTCCTCCAAAAATGACCAACAAATTTGGTATCCATGTCTGAAACAATACTTTTGGGTAAGCCATGAAGTCTAACAACTTCTTTGAAAAATATATTTGCAATGTGCATTTCATCATTGGTTTTCTGAAATGGAATGAAATGTGCATTGCATCACTGGTTTTCTTTGAAAAATCGATCGACTACCAAAAATATGGAGTCACAACCCCTATGTGTCCTTGGTAGTCCCAACACAAAATCCATGCTTATCGCGTCCCACAGCCTCTTTGGTACTGACAATGGTTGATACAATCCTATATTTTGTCATTTTCCCTTTGCGTGCTGGCAAATTCTGCACCTGTTCACAAATTTCTTGACATTCATTCTCATTCCTGGCCAATAATATGAGCCATTCAGTTGTGCGAAGGTCTTATCGTGGCCGAAGTGTCCAACCAATCCCCCATTATGTTTTTCCTTCAAGAGGTTTTCTCTCATAGATCATTTCAGTATGCACAACTGATTTCCTTTGAATAATAGTCCATCCTGAATCAAGTATTCAATCCATTGGCTTCTATCTCTGAGAATTGGATTCTCACATGCTTCATAAGCATCCTTGAAATCTGCATCATCTCTGTACATCTCCTTGAGATTGTCAAAACCTAAGGTTTTCACTCTAAACTCCTGCAGAATCAAACATTTCCTGCTCAAGGCATCAACAACCTTATTAGCAGTTCCAGAAATGTGCTTCATAACAAAAGTAAAGTTCTGCATAAATTCAACCCATTTTTCATGTTTCTGGTTCAATTTCTCCTGTCGAGTTATGAATTGTAAACCATGGTTGCCTCTATACAAGAAAAACTCTTTCGGAACCAAGTAATGTCTCCATTTCTTCAATGCCTGTATGATTGCATAAAAATCTTTATCATACATGGAATAGTTCTTCTTTGCATCGTTCAACTTCTCATTGAAATATGAAGTTGGTCTATTTTCCTGACTCAAGACCGCTCCAATCGCAAATCCACTTGCATCACATCTCACTTGAAATATTTTGTTGAAGTCTGGAAGAACCAAAACTGGCTATTTAGTAATCTTCTCTTTCAAAAACTTGAAACTTTTCTCTGCTTCCTCTATCCAGTGAAAATATTTGTGTCTTTTATTGACGATGTCCATCATTGATGCACTAATCCCACTAAAATTTCTGATGAACTTCCTGTAAAAACTGGCTAATCCATGGAAGCTTCTAACTTCAAAGATATTCCTTGGCGATGGCCAATCTTTGATTGCTCTTACCTTCTCCGGATCCATCTTTAACTCATTCGAAGAGATCACAAAACCTAAGTAAATGAGTTTCGTCTTCATGAAAGACAATTTTTTCAGATTTATCAACAATTTCTCTTGTTGTAACCTCCTCATCACTAGAGTTAGGTGTCTCAAATGTTCTTCCACAGTTTTACTGAAGATCAGTATATCATCAAGATACACGATTAAAACTTTCCAATGAAATCTTTCAAGACTTCGTTCATCAACCTCATAAAGGTACTTGGTGCATTCGTCAAACCAAACAACATGACAAGCCATTCATACAACCCTTCATTCGTCTTGAATGTTGTCTTCCATTCATTGCCTTCTCTCATTCGAATCTAATCATAACTTCTTTTCAAATCAATCTTTGAAAAAACAATTTCCCCACTTGAGCAATCCATCAAGTCATCCATTCTCAGTAAAGGAAATCCATACCCGATGGTGATTTTTTTTATCGCCCTTGAGTCTGTACACATCCTCCATCCACCATCCTTCTTTGGACTTAACACTATTGGTACAACGCATGGACTCAAGCTTTCTCGAACCAATCCTTTTTCCATCAAATCTTGGACTTGTTTCTTGACCTCTTCGTTCTCCTGTTGTGTCAATCTATACGCTTCTTTTTTTGGTAAAATCACTCTAGGTATAAGGTCAATGTGATGACTTATGATCCTGATGGGCGACAATGAACAAGGTAATTCACCCACCACTATATCAGCGAAATTCTCCAATAGTTATTGAATTCCTTCAGGTAGGTCATCCATTGAAGCACTGGTCAAAATGACTCTAGGTTTTCTAACCACAACAAATTGCATTTCTTCATCTTTCCTGACCTCATTAAGAAGCTCCTTCCCACTCATGAGAAGTATAGTATTTCTCGCTTCTTCATTCACCTTCTTGTCTTCAATTGGCAGCAACATATGTGTTCTACCATTCTTCTCTAAGGTGTATCTGTTATTTCTCCCATCGTGAACAACATTTCTGTCATATTGCCATGGTCTACCCAACAAAATATGACAGACATCCATGGGAATAACATCACATAAGATTTTATCTCTATATCCCCCTATCTTGAATTCAACTAAACATTGTTTAGTGATTGTTATCTACTGTCCTTTTTGAAACCACGAGACTTTGTATGGGATCGGGTGTGGAACTATCTCTAATTCCATCTTCTCCACCATTTTTGTGGATACTAGGTTATCTGTGCTTCCACTGTCCACTATTACCTTGCATACCTTGTCCTTGGTTTTGCAAGCAGTTCTAAACAAACTGTTTCTTTGGAATGGATTCTCTACCTCTTTTTCCGGCTTCAAGAGAACTTTCCTCATCATTAATGATATTCCACCTTCTGCATCTTCTGCCTCACGATTTCGCCTTTGTGCTTATGAAATGTGAGATTTTCCTCCTCCATATATTTTTCTGTCAGGAAATTCATAAGACTTGTGTCCGATATTTCCACAGACAAAACATTTTATCTCACCTCCTCTACCTCTTACTCTTCCTTTGGCTCGAGGAAAAGTGGTTCTATCGGCATATTGTCTTCCCTGTGAACTTCCTCCTCTTTTTGGGTGAGCATGAGGTTTCTTTTCTTCATCCTTAGGCTTCTGTACTCTGTCTTGGGAAACTGCTTTGCTTCTGCTCTGACTTTACCTCTTCCCCTTTGACCTTGATTTCGGCCCAATTTTTCTTCAGCCTTTAGAGAAATCTGATAAGAATCTTCCACATTCCTTATTGTTACCATGCTCATCTCATCTTGAATGTCATATCTCATACCATTCATGTATCTGACAACCTTCTCATCATCACTCTCATGATGAACCACTCTAATATTTATCCTGTAGAACTCTTCAGTGTATTCCTTCACTGTCATCCCATTCTGTCTCAAATTCTGCATTATTCAAAATAGATTAATTTGGTAGTCTCTGGGTATAAACTTGGCCTTCATCTTGGCGACCATCCTGTCCCAACTTTTGATTATTTGTTTTCCTTTGCAACGCTTTTCCACTTGTAGTTCATCCCACCATAGTGTTGCATGCCCTTTAAGTCTAGTGAAAACATGTTTAACTTTCTTATCTTCTTCGATATCTTCATAACTGAAGTACTTATCCAGATCTCTAAACCAATCTAGCAGCTCTTCAACGTCTAAGTTTCTTTCATACATTAGAATATCCATATTTGATCTGGAACCTATTCTTGCAACATCTCTGAATAGACGTTCTTCTGCAACATCTTCAACTATAACTTCTTCTTCAACTCCAGCCTCATTCTCGCTTTCGGCTTCACTGATATCTCCAACATCAACTGCCCATCTCTGTGTTGTCTCCATAACATAGAATCGAGCATGAATTTCTCTCATTTCCCTTTCCACAACTGGATTGGGCATTGGTCTATCTTGACGTCTTCTGGGTGGTATTGTTCAAATTTTTTCCACACAGAATTCAAATCACAACTTTCCTTCTGTCCTATCCTTGCTTACAAAAAACAATGATTGTAAGCTCTGATATCACCTGACGCAGCACCCCTACCTCAACAGGTTCTGCACGACCTCCCGATCTAAGGATCATTCTATATCTCCCCCTTGAGTCTAATTGACTCTTTGATTTCCCTGCAGGAATCTCCAACACACAAGTTTCTCCACAGGTCCTTCTGATGAATTACGCCTATGTGGAATGGCACTAGACGTGAACTCTTACCCACCTGGTCGACTGATGTGACCATGGCCTTCACTCGAAAGAGGTATTTCGGGTTTCACGACTCTGCGATCCCTGATGTAAACTCCTCTGACTCCTTCAATCTTCGAAACCCCGAAAAGGGATAACGACTCTTTGACTTCTCCCTTGAATTTTCTTGATGTGACCTTCAACTGCGATCTGGGCCCAATGTTTCGGCACCTCAGGATTTCTCATATCGACGAATTCCAATGCTACAACTCCCTTCACCCGATAGTCGAAATCACAATAACTTCCCATCACAAATAGACGACTTTGAGCTCCCTCAAATATGATGGTCTTGATTCTATCAAGACTTTGTGAATTGAGAGTTTGCAACTCTCGATTCCGAGTCACAAATTCTTCCACGCCCCGAATTTCGAAACAACGAAACTCGAGCATGAGATCAATGACTCTCGTTGATCCGGATCCAACGAACACTACTCCTCCTGAGCTTATGAGTGCTGAAAGACACTCAAACTTAACCCTTTTGTTGATCTACCAGATCCAATGGTCCACGAAACTTCAGTGATTCTCCCTTTGATAATTTCAACCGTTCGTTCAGACTTCTCAAAGACTCCCGCCCAACTACTTTGACGTCTTTCCTCTTGAGATTGTTTCTCTATGAGGTAATTTCATACCTTGTCCTTCCTTTGAGTTTTTCGAAGTATCTATCCTTCCTAAGCCTGACCTCTTCTATGGGTTCAAGGCTTCAAAAGGATTCTTGCACGCACTCCTTGCGACATTCACAATAATATTTGGTTATTGAAAATCCCAAACTATGTGCACTTCCCTGCAACATCAGTTCTTCAAACTCCTTCCTTGGTTGGTAAATCCAAGATTTCAACCGGCCTTCACACACCTTGCACGGATCTGTGATATACCTGCACTTTTTCTGGTATAAGAACAATGGTAACCCTCTAAAGATTCTCTGAGATAAAACTCAGAATATCTCCAATGCACTCCTTGCGGACTCTTCACTGCACTCCTTGCAAGATTTCTCAGGAAGAGAAACAATTGAAACTTATACTTCCCCCTATCACATACTTCATACATTTACCATGAAATCATGAGCATGCTCACACCCATAGCATTGAAACAAATGCATAACAGAGAATACAAGAAAATTGTAAACATACCATTCAATAGATGCGAACAGTAACCATGACAACACCATGAAATGGAATCAAAGTATTCTTATATTAATTTTGGTGCTCCTGTACATGAGTTCAATAGAAACAACTATCTGCTTATACAACCTTCTACAATCTCTGTTCCTCTACTCTTATATTCTGTTTCTCTGCTCTCTACAACTTACAATTACAAATTGAGAATAATACAATACATGCGAGGGAGCTTTCTTAGAGTTTTCCCTCCTACCTTACAAACTATCTAATCGGAATTAAAAGATACCTACTTTACATTCATTACAATTAAATGCCTCCATAACCAATAGATGAGAGAAATTCTCAAGATCTGTTTACAATCTTTCAAACATAAATGCAAATACATTCCCCTAGATATTACATTTAATGTTTTATCATTCAAAGTCAAAACATTCTCAAAATGTGCGCTGGTGCATTTCCAGTTGTCCCCCGCTCTTGCGCTTTCTTTGCTAGCTTGCTTACGATGCTCCTGCACCAGTGAATCAAGTATGTCTCAATTTCAAAAGTATATTTGTACTTCACTTGTGCTAGTATAGAAGGTCCCCATTAAATTCTTGCTGGTAGGTATGCTCTTATCGACTCTGACATATTTCTTTGAGAGTATGAACTAGAGTTTCACCCTGGGCCTATTTCCATCATTGATAGAAAACCTTCTGCTCAGCAGATGACAAGCCATCATTGGTCACTGATTGAGTGATTCCCTGTGTGTTCAACATCAACAAAAATCATCACACATAGGGATTTGTGCAATACCTTGGTTTCCATTTGACCCCATTGGTGGATTCCTCGTATTTTTTAGTAGTCTTCATCATTGGCTACTATTCAAAGAGTCTCTACCGTGCACTAATCCATATGGTACATGCCAGAGTCACACCTTGGTGTGTTCCTTGCAATATTTTTCATCTGAGTCCTTCCAAATATTTGGCCTTCTGCTACCAGGGATGATTTCAAGGATGGAAATATATTTTATAATGTAGAAACCTTGGTGAATATTACTAATCCTTCATAGGTCAACTATAAATGTTTAGCGATATTTTTTTAAAAATATTCAAATTTCTCAGTATTTTATATAGTTTTTATAAACTTTTGGCGATTTTTAAGGTATAATAATTTTATCCTATAGAATTTGGGCGAATCATTTTTAAAATAGCTAATCTTATTTTTGGAAAAACCATGGAAAATTAACCCATGAGTGAAATTTATCCCTTAAAATCATCCCTATCTGCTACGCCTTGTGTTACATGATGGGGGATGCCTTAATTCCCTCATTTCAACAAATCTCTTCCTATAAAATTCAACACATCTTACTTTGATACAGGGATCTAGAGTCATTTTTAGTACCTTGGGGATTGCAGTCATCAATGGAAAGTTCTCTCTCTATTGACAATGGGAATACATCAATGTCCCATGATCGATAGATTCTATCAGGTGTTCGACATCAAATCGTTTATTCACACTTGTTAGATTGTACCAGGTACCTTGACTCCCATTATCATCATCAGTGGGTTGTCTCATGTTTGTTAATAGTATACATCAATGATCGATAATCAAATGGTGTCTCACTGTGTTCAACTTCAACACATTTATTCACATAATGTAGAATCGTACCACAACAGATCGTTTTGAATACTTTGGTTAAAGTACAAAGATCACATTTTTTTTTCTCCTACCCAACCTATATTGATTGTACCATCCCCATAGACATTGGTACTTGCAGAGCATCAGTTTGTTCATTTCTTTGGTCCATATTTCCTCTAATTTGATTTCGAGACATAGTTGCAATGTGTATCCATTTGTGGCTATGATCTACATTTTCATGGATCCACTGTGTATTTTTCGTAGCCATGATTGTTATTTCCATATCTATCCCGTGGATCCACAATGTATAGTTTTTGTGGCCATGGAAATTAGTTCTAATTTCATTACTCATGGATCCACAATGTACTTGATTTGGCGTCCATGCTTACATCACTTTTGAGAATGGGTATTCCCGACTCTGGAAGAGAATATTCTTACTTGATTACAGTTGAGGATTCTATTCTTGGATCATCTTTTCAGGAACTTTCATTGGACTTACTTCAATGCATCCTTGCATGATCTGGATTATTTTTCAGCATGAAATGAGAGCGGAGATGTAACAAAGAAATGTACATATATATCTAAGATAACCAACAATATAATAGAAATATATCAGAGATGAAACCATAAACACAGAGATACAATAATACACAATTTCTATTAATGAGTGAAATGTACAAAACTATAGAAATACAGAGTGAAATACTCGCTATAATGGTGGTAGCTTATCTCTAAGAAGAGATTTGAAAGCTACTCACAATCGTAAGAAGATGGATTATAATGAGGCTACAAATTCCTTTTTAACATAAATAAAGTCCAAAACCCTAACCCTAGAAGATGAAAAACCAACAATTTTGTGGACCTTGTTTTGGGTAGTTTGGTGTATCAACTTCCCGGGGGCGTAACTTTGGAATATGATTTCCATTTGGGGCGCATGATAGCTCATTGGAAAGGTATCTTTGAGGATATTCATTTTTTGGGCTCAATTAGAGGCTTATTTTATCATTAAGGTGCTCGTTCCTGATAAAACTTCATTTAGGCCCTCAAAATGGACCCAAAAGTTTAGGAACCAAAAAAATGCTAAAAATAGTAAATTTCCAGAAGATTGTTTTAAGATAGTTGCAATAGGTGGATGGCCACCTTTATTCACCTGGATCAATCCTCCCTCCTTAGGAATCAATGGTCTCCATTTCATTGAGTGCTTATGGGAGAGGGAAAAGGGTTTTCTGAGTCGCTTGCCTTGCTGGAGAAGTTTTTTTGCTTAGCTTGTTGAAGGTTATCACGAACCTGTGGTTAGAAGGGTTGGACCTTGTTAACCAGTATGGCTACATGAGATTCCCATATGAATAAGGAATTTTTATTCTTTGCTTCAATCTTGTTGATCTTCTTCCGTTGGATAGAAGGTGCTTGGACTGAGGTTACAGTGGTTGTAGCATCCTTCTATTCACCTTTTGAACAAATTGTAAAGAAGCAAAATTTTGTAGTTTGAGATACTACCTTGCGACACTATTTAGGTGGGATAGTAGTCAGAAATACCTATGGTATCCTGTAGAGATGACCCCCCAGAGTAAATAATGGCACTATAGGGTTGAGACTCATAAATAGCATGGTGCTTCCACATATATGGATAGCCCAAGAGAACATCACAGAAATTAAGTGGGGAAAAATCAGATAATACCTCATCCTTGAAGGGATGGATGTCAGGTGACAATTGACACTAATCACTGACACAAAGATCTCATCCCTACTGAAGCTGTTAGGACCACAAAATGTACCTCTTTGCCTATACTTTTTTCCACCATTATACTCTTGATCACCTGCATTTAGACTCATACTATCACTTTATCTGATCATCTCAAAGGTATACAACGTCCCTTCTCATTACTATACATTTAATCTGTTTTGCATGATATTTTACATCACTCTCATACTTAACCATTGATTAGAAATGCATAAGTGTCCAAAACTGCAGATTTGTACTTAAGGCCCATTGCTGAAACACATAACTGATGCTGAAACACGGAGCTGCTACATAGCCCGAGGTCGCAGATGCTGAAACACGGAGCTGCTACACAGTCTGAGGTCGCAGATGCTGAAACATGGAGCTGCTACACAGTCCGAGGTCGCAGATGCTGAAACACGGAGCTGCTACACAGTCCGAGGATGCAGATGCTGAAACACGGAGCTGTTACACAGTCCAGAGTTGCAGATGCTGAAACACAAGGAAGCCGCCACAGTTAGCGGTCAACGCAGTCAGAGCGCAATTCACGTGGCTGAAACAGCCCGTGAATTGCGATGCTGAAACAACATCAGCAACGATGAGAAGAAGCTGTTACACCAGCCGCAACAACAATACCTCGTTCAATTCCTGTAATAGCATTCTGTTGCGTGAAACCAGGACATCCTATGCTGATTTAGAAAGAAGATCCGATCTAGGATAGGATTCATATATGCATTGTAATGATTGTATCGAAGGGATTCCCTCTTTAAATCAGAGGAAATCACCATTCGAGATATCCAAGTTTTGATGTATTGAAGCAACTCCAGAGAAGCGGGACGTATTCTATTCTTTCAATTTGTAATGTGATATTTCGACAGATGAATATAAGACTGCTTTGAGTATCCTTCTCTAGCCTCTCGTCCAGGGGAATCTTGTGAGAAGGGAGRGCCCACCTTCTTCACAAGATTCACCCATTAGTTAGAAGTGTGTTAGTATAATTTCTGTTCATGCTTTGTTTAAACTATTGTTTGCTGAAACACTGTTTTAATGAATTTCGCTTTGCTGAAACACTACTGACTCTGTCTTAGTTTACTGAACGGAATTTGTAATTCTTTTTATCAACAATCTTGTGTGATGATTTTATGAGGCTAGCAGAGATTTGGTTAAAGGTTCCTGCTCAGACATAAAGGAATCAGAACATCATACCCTCTGTAGAATTCATTTACTGCTGCAAGTGTGCTAGCCAGAAGTTCGGTTAAAAGGTTCCTGCTCAGACAGGAAGGAATCCAATTACCTCGACTTCTGTAGATTTCATTTACTACTGCAAGTGTGCTAGCCAGAGATTTGGTTAAAGGGTTCCTGCTCAAACAGGAAGGAATCACAACACCTTGTCTTTTGTAGATTTCATTTACCTCTGCCAGTGTGCTAGCCAGAGATTTGGTTAAAGGGTTCCTGCTCAGACAGGAAGGAATCACAACACCTTGTCTTCTGTAGATTTCCTTTACCTCTGCAAGTGTGTTAGCCAGGGATTGGGTTAAG
>ML800423.1:155207-200565 GCA_009831015.1 Picea engelmannii
AGGTTGTTGGCTTTGAGGCAGTTTTGGTGGCTAGAGTCATATTGTAACTACCTACTTATACTATTTTCAATAAAAGAGTTATATTTCCCTCCATATATGTGTAATATTGTTTAATCTATTTATAAATTTTAACTTTCTTTACATATTTGTATATGTGCATTACATGTATAACTTGATTTCATAACTACATTGTTGCAGTATAGACTTGATGTAGCATTCCCCAACCTCCCAAGCCCGGGGCATGCTACTACAATTCTTCTATGTTCAAGCTCTGATACCATTTTGTAGCATCCCCTACCACCCATGTCAGGCCATGCTACTCTAAAACACAGCCATTCTTATTGAGCTTATGATAACCAAAATGTAACATACCCAGCCATAGACCTATTGGGATACATCACTTAGAGACTCTTGCAGAACATCATACAAACAAAACTTAACAGACAATTACATTCTACTAATACATAGATAAATGTGGAAATAACAGTAAATCCTATACGTACAACATATATAGGATAAAATCATAAACATAAAACATGTAATAATACAAAACATGTAAATGAACATAGAAATGGTACTTATATTTTTTTAGAAGACCACCAACTATGTGCAGACCTTAGATGAACTCCCATCCATATACCACGGTGCTCATTACTCTCAGCAGTGGGTCACCCCTGATCTAGGACTAAACTCCACTCGGGTAAAGGGATTCCTAGGATAGGATGAGAAAATGGGATGTTACACATTCAATCAGGAAGGATTCCATCCTAGGATCCAACTTATACACACATCCTACAACCTCTCATTTCCCACATGCATGTACCACCCCAGGAAGTGTGCCCCTTCTCTGCTCAATATTCCTTCAGTTGCCCCACTTCCCTTCCAAGGCTTCAACAACAAGTCGGACATGAATTCTTAGAGCGCAATAGTTTTTGTTGGGATCCCTCTAGGAGAAATCATTTCCCCAACAACCTCTCTCACCTAGAGAGAGATGCTCACAGGCCTGAAAACCTACTTCTTCTTTTCCAGAAACTTCTCTCACCTAGAGAGTTGCTCACGGGCCTAACAACCCGCCTCTTCATTCCACGAACACGAAAACCTGCCTCTTCACTCTCGCTCTCAGGTGACTAGTAGCAGGCTTAGGTGAAAACTTATTCAACGTTAAGCTAACACATAGGTGATGGAAACAACAACTACCTTTGGGTTTGGAATAGGTGTTTCTCATAACCGACAAGTTTAGAACATGCTCAGGTATATACTGTTGCATTGTGCCATCCAACAGGACTATGGGTTCTATTCATCACAGGAAAATACAGGATATGGCTCCAGATATGCATTCAGGTTTCATAGGTTGATAATGGAGGTCATGGATCAGTGTGTGAGTGCATGGGTAGCCTGGCTAGAATGGAAGAGAACCCTCAAAGAATGATGAGTTTTCCAATATAACTACATGTCCCAAATAAAACATTTGTCTTCATGGAGTTGCATGAGATCCACTTATCATTTGTTCCCTTCCCACATGAACTTAGGATAACATAGGTTATCTCCAACCTTATTTTTTAGGAAGTAATACTATAATATTATTCCCTTAGAGATAAGCCCTCTAGCTTAGAAATTTTTCCTAGCCTCTTAGCCCCATCCCTTTCCCTACCTAGTGGAGCTTAGTCCCCCATTCTCTTTTATCATGTTCGGTCTACATGCAATAATGTATTATATTAATGATATGAGTATTTACATATACAAAAATAGACTCATTGACCTTTAGAATCTAGGCTCTTAGGCCTAATCATCACATAAGCCTCCTAGATTATAATCACTTGGCTCACCAGCCTATGAAACATATTAAATTTACAATTAGAACTGGGGATTGGTCTTGGGATATTACAATCTCCTCCCCTTATTTTTTCACTGCCCTCGGTGCAACCTGTTTATACATGTACAATTCAAATTCTTCAAAAATCTCCAAGATTTATCTATTGGAATTTTGTTATCCATCTGGTGTTCTACTTTTCAGCACCAATTATGGTACTCATATTGTAGTTGGAATTCAATTACTCTATTCGATAGAGATTATTTTGGGAAATAATTCAACTCATTGTTCCATTTGACATGCCCTTCTTATGGCATCTACCATGCCATAAGCATCCTTGAGTTGCCTCTTCCTTGTTACAATCACCCTTCCAGGCTCATAAATCCCTTCAATGATACGCAGTCCTTCAACGATCCATATTTCCAATACTTTCACACACAAGGAGAGTGCTAACCCATTACCAGAACCCCACCAAGGTTCTACAATTATAGAGATTTAATGTCCTCAACAGTAGTTGTTCTTTGGTAGAATTCCAACTTTAATCAATATTATCTCATCTGCATCACACATATGCAGTTATCATGAGAGAACATAAAAGAATTCATTTAGAACTCAAACTTATTTCATAATTAATTCAACTTTTCCCCAAAATATGAAATTCCATTTCATAAATTTCCATTGTTGCTGCAATAATAGGATGAAGTCTTCCTTCTAGATTTTAGCAAGCACCATGTTGAATACCATTTTTCCTGCAATGCTTCTATCTTGCATTTGGCCAACAAATTGTCAATATTTCATGTACATCAGACTCTCATTGCAATATGTACAAAAACCTTATGAAGTATTCTCAGAATTGTCTATAACTAACAATTCAATCACAACTACAAAATTTTTTTTAGATAGAATGAATTATCATTCTATGCATACGCCTATTCATAAATACTATTAGTAAGTTCATTACTTATTTTTTTGAACATAACATTTCATGTAGTCAATCCTCATGTGACTACTTGATTTGCAACATTCATGTTGCAATGTCCTAACAACTCTTGAAATGTTCTCAACTCCATGAGTTAGAAAAATTTCAGCTGTTAGTATAATTATTTCCATGCCATAATATATATGTATGCACTCACAAAACACATTCAACAAATGCATTTAAGTATACAATTCTATCATGCATAAGTGAAACTTTGCCACTTACTAGGCATGAGTGCAACTCTCAATGCATATCTATTCAATGCACCTTTGCATTGATTGTTCAGAATGTTGTTTATTTAAGTCATGTATCTCACCATCCATTAATTGGAAATCTGGCCAATGTCTTGACACATTCTCCACACACTTCCCATTGTCTTCTCAATTATTTGGATTCCTTCCTTTTCGACCCGAACACTACACCAAGAATATAAGTATGTGGTGTGCATTAGTGTTAGCAAAAAGGTTGCAGTCCAAGCATTACTTAAAGGTAGGAATATCATTGGGTATTTTTTTGGCACGTAACCTTTCTATATCCATACTTTTCCATATCCAACCATGTTGTGGTCTCATACATGACTATCTTTCCTGGAATCATTCCTATAACAAGTTCTTATATTTTATTGCTTTGGTTATTACCTCATAACCAAATTAACATGACATGCTATTATGTCAGTGTGTGCATTCAAAAGCTAAAAAGTTTTGATAACTATAACATGCCTCTATCATTTACCACACATAGTGGTATCTTATTCATGTTAATGCAATTAAAAAATACCATACTGGGTATTATAAGAATTCAATCTGGGGAAATTATTACTTGAATTTCCCTTTATAAATTATAACATCATTTCAAAAGAGAAATAATTACCTGCATACCTGTCATTAAACAAATTTGATACTACCTGATTAGTTGATGATAGTAGAAGGTTTCATGCCTCTTTTATCACTCTTATAATCAACATTCCATCTTTCGGTTGTTTCCTTCCATATGCAGAAACATCATCAACAACACTTGCAAACATACAAGCATTCTCTCTTTATGGTTGTCCCAACAAGCCATAATATACTTGCTTCTATAGTAATCACAACAACCTCTTTCTTCCTATATTACTTTTCTTGTTGATCCTAGAAGTCTTCAATTCTTCCTGGATTCCTAAATCTTCTTGTGCTCTCACTGTAATCATTGTGCATGATTATTTATGACCTGAGCACTTTCTAGCTAAATCACTCTTGGTTTCCTTTGCTTTTCCATCCAAATGCTAGGATAATATTAACCTTCAACTTTCCTTTATTTTCTGGATCCATCTATCCCAACTCATACTTGGATGAAGCATAATTCCAATCATGATGTCTTATAGACTTTGGATCTTAAACATCCATTTACTTTTCAGACTGAAATACTTCAACCCTTTCCTGAATGAATACTTTATTACTTGATTTTTCTTGCACTCTTCTCTTCTCCTTGCCAACTAGCCTCAAACTTGGCTTGCATAGCCAATCTCTAGCATACTGTAAGGATGCACATATGCCTCCTTCACTAGCTGCAAAAAATTAATTAAAAGTACTCAACACTTCTTTTACTTTACCATTGTAATTTCAAGTGATACCTCCAATCTCTGGGAATGTTACTAATGGCTCTAGTCCACTTAAGATGGATTCTTATCAGGCACCATCTCCTTTGCATTCAAAATCATGCATAGAACTGTTTTCTTCTTCATGGTTCCTTATTGATTCTCTACATAGATTAATTTATTTTTGAAGTCCTTATTGGATTTGACATTTTTCCAGGTGGATATCCGGGGCCATTTTGAGGGCCTGAATGAAGGTTTTTCTAGATCGATATTCTCAATGACAATAGAAGGCTCTGATTGAGCCCCCAAAATTAATCTCCTTGACGATACCTTTCCAACGAGCTATCGTTCACCCCAAACAGAGAAGTTGATACACCAAACTACCCAAAATGGGGTCCACAAAACTGTTGGCTTTTCATCTTTTGGGGTTAGGGTTTTGTATTTTCTTTATGATAAAAAGGCCTTTGGAGCCTCATTGAAAAATCATCTTCTTTCAAATGTGAGTAGTGGATACATCTCTTCTCAGAGATAAGCTGCTACCATTCTAGTGAGTCTTTCATTCTATATTTTTACAGTCTTTGTATATTTTCGCTCATTAATAGAAAATTGTGTGTTACTGTATCTATGTGTTTATGGTTGCATCTATGATACATTTTTTTTATACCATTGGATATCCGAGGTATTTGTGTACATTTATTGATTATATCTCCACTCTCATTTCATGTCGAAAATAATATGGATCAAACATCTCCATGCTATTGTGGAAATACCTTCAGCAATTTTGGAATGTATCAACAATCCTCTATTATTATTTTTGTCCATCCTGGAGTGTTTTCATGCATTCCTATTAGCTTGATATCTACCTCATGATTTCTTCTTCCATTATCTTAGGATGTTCATGGACTTGACTCCATCCAAGAATCTTTCCTTGTCTACTTTGCATACTTGCAAGAACATATTATGTTGATTTTAACTTTCAACATTCCATTATTACTTTTATTCCTCTTATCCAACTCCTACATGACCCAATATATTTCCAGTCTCGTTCTCTGATTAAACTTGGATATTTAACACCAATTTCCTTCTTGAAGAAATTGATTTATCATTTCCTTGACTGATCATATTAGCATTGGGATTATCTTGATGAATTATTACTTTCTCCTATCATAACCCATCTAATTTTTCAACTTGACATCCATAATCAACTTTTGTCATGCCATATTTGATTACCTTCATACCATGCTTCCACTGTGCATTCTGATATCAATAATGGAGGTTCTATCTCCAAACTATAGGATTGATATTTGGAGATGTTTTCACTTTCTCCATGAATACATTTCGTCTTTCTTTATCAAAATACTAGCATTCTGATATATCAATCTATATAGAACAGGTCTTCCCCAAACCAGAATTTTATTCGGGTTTTCCATGTTGCTTATTTAACCCAACATCTGATCCAATAACTTCTTAAAGATTTCAAATGTAAAATGAAGAACTGTCAATGTCCTTTTTTTCTCGATCTGTAGACATATCTAGAACTTTTTATGTTTTAAATATAGCCATTACATCCAAAAATAGACATAAACAATTTTTTTTAGCTAGAACCACAATATACCATTTTGGTAACATATGCACAATTTTCCTTTTATGGTCACCAGCCATATTATTTATGGATTCCTATGATATAATTTGTTCAATCCTTAATTATGGTTGAATACTTGGAATCATCTTTCCAAGACCTTTCCATTGACTTCTTCCTTGCTCAATTCTGAGTCCTGAGAAAAAAATTATGGATAATTGAAAATTGTCTTTCAATGATGCAATCCCTGTGCATCTGATCTCTTTCTTCTGAGATAAAAGGCTCTTATTTCTTTGCTAGATCCTATCATAAATTTTCCATGTCTTCAGTACCTCTTCTGATGCAGGTACAAACCAGATGAAACCCACATGCTTCCTTCCTAACCCCTTCTCCTTATTTAACACATTTTTTGAGCACTAGCCCCTTTTTATTCATCCCCCAACAGCATTTGACCACAGGTTGTAACCAAGTGTGAGAAGACAGGCGCTTATCTGGAGCCTAGGGAACTTTGGGCTTCAGAAGTTCCACCTACTCCACACCTCATTTACTCCAAACGTCGAACTGGCGAATACCTAGAGTCTCATCAACAATCACACACCAGGGAGGTTTACTATGTGGAAAAAAAGTAGAGATGACACACACATGTTGTGGAATCACAAAAAAAATTAGAGACGAAAAAAAGTTGTGGAATCATGTGCATGTGTCAAGTTCTAACTCGCATGAATGGTATTTTAAAATCACAAAACACGATGACACGTGGAAAGTGTCAAGTGTGTCCACATCACCCTAGGTGACATCACCAAACCATGTCACTATGGTGCTTCATGACTTTGGAACTTCAGGCTTCGAAGGTTTCTCCTTCATCCCACTTAATTTTCCCCAAATGTCGAATTGGAAAAGTTCCGAACAGACCTTTCTTCGAAGCTTTGGGGCTCCACTAATTTGAAGCTTCAGGACTTCAGAACTTCAGGCTTTGGAATTTCCACCAACTCCACATAATGTTCTCTCTGAACACCGAACTGGCGAACTCCCGGAGCGACACTTTAGAGCATCACTACTTCGGTGCTTCAGGATTCAGATTATATTGCAATAACATACACGCATACCCCCGAATGATGAATTCTCCGAACTTCCAGAGTCTTGTCAGCAACCACGCATCATTTTTCCTCATGGAAAAGTTACAGAGTGGACATGTGGCTCCCTCCAATGGACGACATGTGTCACATCTTAATTGGGCATGAAGGGCCCTTGAAAATCCTGAAAAACAATGAAACATGGCACATATCCCATGTCCACGTCACCCCAGATGACGTCGACATATTGTGTCACCTCCATGACTTCAGAACTTCAAACTTCGGAGGTTTATATTTCATTACTCAGTGATTCTCCTGAACTCTGAATCGACGAAGTACTGGGTTGGTGGTCCTTGGTGGCTTCGGATCTTCGACGCTCTGGATATTCGGGCTTCGAAGAAATTCACACCTTCTTATCCCATTTCTTCTAAATGCTAAATTCCCAAAATCTCTGGTGCTTTATAACTTCGGCATTGGAGATTTGGTGATCTGAATTTTAGGGGGTATATGGTCTAAGTTTGGATGCAAAAGTCATAAAACTATAAAGATGACAGGTTTCCCATATGGGTCAAAGAGAATCCCACCTCTCCATTATTGTATTGGGTTTTATTTTCCACTACTTAGTTAGATGGTTAGTTAGATATATTATTATAATAATAGAGACTCATTTAATGAGCTCTTACCATTATTGTATCAGGTTATATTTTCCACTACTTAGTTAGTTGGGTAGTTAGATCTATTATACTAATAATAGAGACTCATTTAATGAAATATTTTTTACTTTGTCCAATTGTCGATTTTGTAATGTTATATAAAGGCCTAGCAAGCCTTCTAATAATAGCAAGTTACTCATTTTGGCTTCTCTCATATTTTATATTGTTCATTGTGAGATTCATTACCTCTGAGTGATTTACTAGTAGTTAGTTTTAGAGGTGAGGCTCTTCTTTGAGCCTCACCTCCCAAGTACTTCATTTACATGTTGTTTTCTTCCATCCTTCTTCTTATGCAAGATTTGCATTTCCAAGCTCCTCCTCTCTTTCCATTCAAGCCATCCTGATCTCAGCTCCTCGAGATCTAGATCAGTGGTATCAAAGAAGGTACACTCTCCATCAGAACAAGGGTTTGAACCATGTTGTGGGTTCAAACATTTGCAATAATCACCAACCTCCTTTTGGTACTTTTTGGAACAGAGGTATACCTGAGGTTCACTCCAAGAGCACACCAACAAGCCCTAGCTACTGGCCCTTTTGACAACACCTGTGAAGCAGATGCAGTCTCACCCAAAGTAGCTAAGAGGGGGGTTGCAGGACAAAGGTGTCTAGAACCAGGGGAATATCAAGTGGAACTAATACAACAATAATGAAATATTCATATATCTCTTATCAGCTAGATCTATTTTGCGCAGCTATACATCTGATCTAACACAATAATGCAAATAACATTATAACAATGAAAAAGATCCAGGCATCAATCACACATACAACACAAAATATACATGGTTCACCCTCTCTCTAGGGCTACGTCCACAGAACTGTTCTTATGATATATTAAAGTCAAGATTACAGTTTTGATCTACGCTCTTTAGTCAATATATCTTCTCTCTCTTCTTCTCTCTGTCTCCCACCTTCCTGCGCACCCAACTGCAGGAATTGATCTTCGCACCCAACTAAAGATCTTACAATACCAGAAGGCTATCCCTCTCAGCACTCCTCTCTCTCATAATGCAATAATATCTCAACCAACAACAATCAATATCAATACCCAACTCTAGTACCGACCCGACCTGTTATAATCCTATAATTTATAGGATCAACTGTTGATTGTATTTTTGCCCCTTCAGTGTTTTTGACTTGCAAAGACTACTACATCCTGAAAAAGAAAATAAAAAGAAAGAAAAAAGAAAATGAGAAAAGAATAAAAGAGGGCATAAAATAAATTAAATAAAGCCCCATGCAATAACAATGGCTTGATTCATACAGTCTAAGCATGGCCAAGCCCTTTTAAATTGCTGTTGATAGGATTAGTGAATAAGATTGGCTAAACTGTTTAATCTTGGCCAAGTAGATAGGCTAGCTAGTGAATAAATTTGACCAAACTGCCTAATCTTGGTCAAATAACCCTAAGGTAGAGTAATTTCTTAGTCCAACAGTTTAAACTGGGCTAAATGTCGTAGGGAAGTAGTTTAGAACTTAGGTTAGAGCATAGGTTAGTTGGTTTGATTTCAATAAAACATGCATGATGATCGATGTTGATTCATATCTTTGAAGTTTGAAAGTATGATTGTCTGACCCCCATGGTGATAAAAGCAGGGAAAGCTGAGAAAACCCACAAAAAGGCGCAAGCCTAAGTCCCCACTACAGATATGATTTCGTGCTAGAAGATTAAAGAGAGCGTACAGATGAACGACTGAGACACCGATGCTTAGATCTACAGTCAACAAGTCTTTCCAGGCCCCCCCGACCATTCTGCCTTTAACGGTGGGGGGGGATCCAGAATGATGAGTAACAAGAATGCGCATCTGAATGGATGAGGCGTTGGTGCCCAGATCTATGACTGAGATATAATTCTGAACCCCCCCAACTATTCTACCTTTTACGGTGGGGGGGGGTCCGGGAAGTTCGTTAAAGGAAGCACTCATTTCTACGGTCCAATAGCAGGCACGCGGATGGACGACTAACAATACTTTTTGGACCCCCCCCGACCATTCTCTTTTTAACATTGGGGGGGGGGTCCAGAATGGAATGATTTTCTGGTGGCCCCCCTACTCTAACATGGAAGGAATCTATTGCACTTTTCTGGCATACCACCGCCGTATCATGACATCATTTTCCACTTTTCCCCCTACAAGTGCTATCTCATAACTCTGTCAGTCCATCCCCCCCATTTCACCCGTCACAAGTCCCCTCACCATTGTTGGTATCCAATCAACACCCTCCACGTCACCTGGTCGTACTCATCACCTATGTTTCACCTGCTATCTCAATATTCAAATGACCCATTGGCCATTTATTACAGGTTAACTTATCCATTAAACTTGTTGATATACCCCCCGCGCCCAACGAGTATCCGTTCACCCAAAACTAGCCCTACTCCTTCATTTGCCCATTGCTCATATTATCCTCACACCAAAAATTTTCCTTGTCTCCTCTTCGATCCAATCAACAGCCCAACCACAACCATTACCACTAATGTTTTGTTTGAATTGCAGGTATTCTTCACAGTGATGGCGCCAAAATCCAAGAAAGCAGAAGCCAAGGAAAATCCTTTCCTCCCACCTCCTGCCAACCTCGACAAGATCCCATTAGACGACAAAGATCATCTAATATCAGACACAAGGTGAGAAGTTGACTTCACATATTTGCAGTCGTGGCTCAAAGACACTTTCTTAGATCAGAGCGATGAAATCGGGCTTTGGGAGTCCAATCTTCCTCTATATATTTTCCCCCAGGTCCATCATTTACCTGAATTTTCCCTCAAAATCCAGGCTCATTACCTTCCCGATTAGAGAGACATAGTCTCGTCATCGGGAGAAACTATGTTCTTCATCACACCAGAGGCCATTGATTAGATGATGCAGATACCCAGAACTGAATCTTCCTCCCCTTTCAATCTCGAAATCATAACAGAGTTATACCAGAAACTATATTTTCCTCAAAGAGCCCAGATATTTGAATTTTTCCTCCCACAGGATGCTCAGTTCCCCAAGTCAAATCCCTCGTATCCTTCCTCCCTTTTCTCAGAAAAGGGCAGCCAAGTCATTTTATCACTCTGTTGTTTTCTTGGTTATTTTTTAGACGAATGGGTGGATGGAACTATATTGGGTTTTTTTGTCCATTTTCTCTATCGAGGAAAAAACCACCACTCAGTTCGACTACAACACTTTCCTGGCGGAGAACATTCACGAGCATTTTTCAAAGTTCGCCACAGAGGGCATGTTCCGGTACTCCTCCATACTAGCTTACATGTTCGTCTTCTTTCAAGCGGATAGGTTCTCTTTCTCAATGTAGAAAATGGACAAGGATGGGAAGCCACATGCGGTAACATCTTGGACTTCACTGCTCAGATGGAATTCCACAAAGTTCAGTTTCAAACAGTTCATCGAGCAGTTTTACCACCTAGTGGTGAGCATGCTCAGTGGCAGACCAAAACCAAGAATAAATGAGGAGATTCAGAGGATGTTACACCTCTCAGACCTTGCAAAAACCGAAGATTGGTATCTTTACCAAAATCACACTGAGATCAGAATATACAGATGCGAGTTAGTTCCATACAAGCTGCCCAATTATTTACCCATGAGGATTTTTTCCCTGGAGTACATAAGACATATGATAAATTCAGACGACATACACTTTGTGTCTCTGAAGAAGAAACAAAAGGTCAGAATTAAAGGGCAAATAGGGTCTTTTATCTGCAAGAGCCGAGGCATCGGGGAAGAAGTAGACAAGTTTTTGAAGGAAATGAGGTTCGACGCTAGTTTCCTGCGGAAATATGACCCGTGCGGGATCATTTCGGAGATGAGGGTTAAGAATAAAAACATTCCATATGTTCATTCACCCAAGCCTGCAATAGAGAGGTTCACAAATCAAACAGAGTGGGAGGTGAACACTCTGGAAGAGACAGAACAACAATCTCCTCCTGTTGTTATCTCACAAACAAACACGCCACAGGTTCCAAAGGAGAAAAGGCCCAGGAAGGATACTTCACCTTCTATCAATGAAATCTCAGCCAAAGATTTCCAATTACACACCAAGAGGCCAAAACCCAGTCATACAACTGACACGGCTAGTGAAAATGGAACCCGATCCACTACAACTATGAAATATGATTAGTCACCACTTATCTCTATCAGCCAGTAGATCACATCTACTTCTTCATCCAAGAAGCAGACAAATACTTCATTAATCAACCAGCCAAAACAAGGAGGTTTCAAATTGAGCATTTTGAGAAATATGACCTGATCAAGAAGAGGATTCAAACGCTAACCAACAACACTTATGCTCAGTTTTGGAAACAGACATCCACGACACAACACATACTATTGTATGTGTTTGATACAGATAAAGGTAGAATGCACATGGTTTTTCTGCAGGCACAGGTGCCTGAACCAAAGGCAATCACTGACTACAAAAGGGAAACGTTCGATTTCCACACCAGAGATGTGCACTCGGCTGATAAAATGGATCTGCACAGGCAAACTGGAGGAATGGTTTTCTCCACTTTGGCTAATGCTTCTACTTCAGTTGCTAAACTACAAGTCTCTCTGAGCAATGTTCAAACACAGTTAAAGTTATAAAAGATATCATCCTTTGCAAAGGATAAAAAAATTAAAACATTGGAATAATTGGTCCTCAAGATCGGGTATGACCCCTCGAATGTGAAATCAGTTGAAGAGATGCTCAAAAATAAAAATGTTGATATAGAATCTCTGAGGAAACAACTGAAACTGCGACCAACGGAAGATCCACAGGCAAAAGAGATAGTTGAGACAGAAGGTGAGAAGGACGAGATGGTCAAGTTGATCGTGGAGCAGAATGAACAGTTGAAAGAGATGGAAGTAGAACTGGAAAGGTTAGTGAAGGAGAAGGAACAATCAACACCTATGGAAGTCATTCCATTGAGCGCAGTTCCACTCATAGGGGTAAGCACAACATATGTAGCAGAAACCTCCACAGCATAAATTTCCTCAACAACTCCACTGACAGCTCTGGAAAAGACAGTGGAATTATCTAAATCCATGGAGGAAATGGACTTGCAAGAGACATAAATTAGCAGACTAAAAAAGGAGTTTTAGGATCTTCAACAGCTCAAGTCTTTTTACCAAACAAGCTACTCCATGGAGAAGAAAACATTAGACAAGCTCAAACAGGAATTGTAGCAGCTTTGAAAGCAAACAATGGCGGGCAAGAGGGCAAGACACTTGCTGAGGCCAAGGAAAATATTTGGATAGATATCTCCAAATACATAAATGAAATATGGCCTATGGTGCAAATCATGTTCGAGAAAAAAGTACGGGTATAGAGGAGCAGGTAGGATATTGAGAAAATAAAAGGAGAGCTCCGAGAAATGCCCACAGAAGCCAATGAGATCATTAGATTCCTGAATTCGAAAACCAAGGAATAATTAGAGGATTTGAATATTGAAGACAGGATGGAAACCATCCTCGAAGTCAAGAGGGTTTTGACCAAGAGAGGACTTATGCTACAGTTGGAAGAGAAAGTCCAGACCATGGACGCAGGAGTTCAAAAATTTTTCAGTAAGATTGAAGCTCTATAGAAGAAAGGTCTCTTGGACTTAATGGTCCTAAATGATAAGTTAATGACCCTTCTTGATTATAAATAGAAGATGGCCACGATGGAAAAAAATAGTTCAAAATTTTCAGGAATACAAGGCAGCATAACAGGCAAGGCGTTCTTAGAAACTTTGTAGCCAGACATCAGCATACAACACGAGATCCGATATGTTTTCATCATCAGGCCAACTTTTTCTAAGTACACAGAGATGGATGAAATATATCGAAGATTACTCAAATTCATTATTCCCAGTCAACTACGATGGGAAGAGCTATGCAATTTGATTGAGTAGGAGATGAGGTGTCCAAGTCTAGTAAGAAATCAGATCAGACAAAGTCGTGCAGATGACTCACCAATGGCCTTCCCCAAAATCATCTTGAAGAATTCGACACATCATCAACAGTCTCTAAAGTTTTGTATCTTGTTGAGTTAGTTAGTTAAATTTAGAATCTGCCACGTCCTGATCATTAATGACAGGGTCATTGTAACTTTTATTATAAATATTTCCAACTTAGAAGTATTGAGGGTGGTTGATCTTTACGCTTGAGCAAGCTCTAGTTGCTGTAATTTTTATCAAGAAGTTATTTCAGTAATACAAAGAGAAGTTTCACAGGATTCTTGCGTCTCAATTGTTGGTGAAGTTTCCTCTGTCTGCGTACAAGTTTTTCCTTCTCAGTTATCATATTGTCTTTCTAAATCTAATCTTTAAAGGAAGTTAAAGTTGCAGAATTTACCATTGTGTACTCTATTCTTAATCTTTTATAGATTTAAATGTTTTTCCTCTGATGTTATAACAAATAAATTCTTAAATGATTTTTTGTTTTAACTGATATCTCACCTTTTCAACAATACACCATTTTTATTCCTAAAGAGTCCATCATTAGCACTATCTCGCCCTGTGAAATGGATCTTGTAAAGGTTGTCTTTAACTTCTATCTTTTAAAAAAAGACCCCATAGCCCAATGGAAGCGTAAGTGATATTCAACCACTTCATTAAAAAACAATGCAAACAACTCAGTTTTATTCTTTCTAACTAGCCTAAAATATTGAAAACTCAAACAAATCTAAAACTCATAGAGAGATCCCTCTCTGAAACTGGTAGGGCTAGCTTCGAGTTTAGAAGAGGTTGGTTAAGTTTACCTCTGATAGGTTTCTTCTTACCTCATAATAGCCTATGGGAATTTATAGAGTGATAAAATAGATGGCAACTCCACTGGGGATGAACTGAAACAAACTTTCCACCCCTTGTTTTCTTTCCCCTAGAACAAAGACGACTTTATTTCTAGAAAAAATGCAAAACCTAATCTTTACCTAGAAATAATGTTTAGAGGTTGTTAAAGTTTATGTATAAATAACCAAAATCTCCAAAGGTAGAATAAAATCAATAGTTATGGCTCCCAAAAGAATTTCTACCAGATCTCAACCTGACCCATAACCTGCAATAGTAATAGATAATCCTGAAAGACTACTAAGGAAGAAAAGCACTGCATAAATTTTGAGGAGTAACAACCCACTTCTGAGGTCTTTTTCCATCCCAGAAAAGTTATTTGTTCTTCCAGACCTTGAGTCCGAGATACCCTTTCGAACAAGTCTTTTCAGGACAAAATTTGACAGTTTTGTCAGTGAAACGGTCTTAGGACAAACTGTTTTTCAGCCCAGGACCCCTGAGATACTTTCTCCTAGAGTTGAAGTTGAGCAACGTTTTCACTCCAACACTGATAAGCTTGAAGACCTAGTCGAAAATCTTGGTCAGGACTTAGATAAGCTCCATCTTCAGCAGTCCATCGAACTTTATTGCTACAATTTCTGCTAAACTTACACCAGGTCACTCCATTCCTCCAAGCCCTTCGTCTTCTATTTCTTCAAGAATTTCCTCTCCTGTCACAAAGGTTGTTGTTCAGCCTCCTCCACCAATCATGGTGGCAAGATATGCTCTCTTGTTATTGGTTTCTCCTTTACATGACATTCCCCAAGATTATCAAACTAGACTTCCATAGTTCAATAATACCGACTCCTTGAATGCACAAAAACATGTTGACAAAATGAATGGTTACTTTGACCTGCAAGAAGTAGACAAAACTGATGTGCAGATGAGATTATTTTCACAAAGCCTAGCTGGAGAGGTGAAAAAGTGGTTCAAAACTTTACGTGATGCTACCATTACTGACATTACTATTTTCCATCAGACTTTCCTAGACCGGTGGGAGGTAAAGAAAAATCCTCTCCAAATTTTGTCGGAGTATGAGAACATCAGAAGGAACCAAGGAGAGACAGTGCAGGATTACTGCACTCGTTTCAACAATCCATACAATGCTATCCCAACTGAAATCAAATCACCACAAGGTTTAGCATTAATAAATTTTCCTGATGGTTTTGATGCTGACATGTCATATCAATTAAGGGAAAGAAATGCAACAACTCTGGAAGACATGCAAAAAAGTGTCGTCAGTGTAGAAGCAAATCTTTTGGCCAGAAGGGCCAGGCAGAGAATAGAAAAGAGGGTCACAATTAAGGAAGAACCTTCTACTTCCTCATCTAATGCCAAACTAGATTCTCTAGACAGAGCTATGGAGAAAATGATGGAGAGACTCACCATAACTGACAGGAACCCACCTAAGGAGAACCAAGCTACCCCTCAAATTAGAAACCCGAACTTTAGGAAAAATCCACCTCAGATTAGACAAAGAGATCCTAGGGATCAACGAGAACAAAGGGGACTTGAGCAGCATATTAGACCACCTGTCCAGGAAAAATATGTTGATGATGGGGAGGAAGTTATTGAGGAGTTTGATGATGATCATATAAATCTAATGGGTGATCATGATCATGATCATGATCAAGAGTCTATTTTCCTCACCCAAGAAGAACATGAAATCTTTCTCCTTTCACAAACAAAGGTGAATGAGGAAGTTGAGAAAATAGAACAACAAGCCTTTGAGAACGCTATAATGGAGGTTCACAGGAAATATAACTTGAGGAGTAAAAAGACTAACGATAATTCTCCGAAGAAGGGTGCTGAAATCAAGAAAACCTCAGAAAAGCCTCCCAAGAAATCCCCTGGGCGTAATGACGTTGAATCTCTTGTGCAAAAAACTACAGAAATTCTTAAGAGAACAAGTCGGACAGAAGTTTCATCAACCATTCAAATAGTTTCACTTGTCCACAAAGTCTCTATCGATAAATCAGAAGAGTTTAAACAAAACCACCTCTCTTTTTAGCCTTGAAGGGGAACTAGCAAAATTGAAGATTCCCATTCCCCTCTCCGAGTTGATGAACAAGAACGCTTATAGGTCTTAGGTGATAAAAGATTTAAGTATCGAACCCGATATGGGTACCAAAGCCTTGAATGTTGGATCTATACTCCACTCTGACACAATAAACCTTGCTGATGACCAACCTGAGCTCCTGTTTTGTCCTAAAGTTGACGATCAAACTGATAATGGCACCGTGACCCTTTTTTACATCAGCCTAAATATCCATGATTTGATATTGCACAACACTATGCTAGATTCAGGTGCTTCTCACAACTTAATTCCCAAATCCATGATGGAAAAGTTGGGACTTGAGGTCACCAGACCTTACAAAGATTTTCATTCTTTTGACTCCAGCAAGGTCAAATGTATAGGCCTGATTAAAGAATTATGTATCACCTTGGCTCAAATCTCGTTAGAAAGTTTGGTGATGGACATCGTCGTGGCAAACATTCCCCCCAAGTATGGTATGTTGCTATCAAGGTCTTGGGGAGATAAATTGAGAGGAACCCTGTAGCTAGATATGTCCTACGCCACCATTCCAGTTTTCGGTTAACAGAGAAGACTTTATAGAGAAACACTGATGAAGTATATAGTCAGTAATCAGGAAAAGCCACACAATTACCCACTATATTCTGCACACTCTGACCTAGATTCCTTTATTCTTATAATGATGGTGATCTTGAAGAACAAATCACACAATTGGAAGATGATGCACCTGATCCAAAGGACGATAAAGCGACTGTCAAAGTAAGAAACCCCATGGTTGAGAAAAATGAGGAATTGCCAGCAGACTTCTAGAGCATGGATTTCGATTGTGCTATGAGTAAAGAAGGAGCTAGATCCAGAGTGTGGATGCATAACCACATATCAAAGTACTCCGAGAATCATTCCTATAAACTGAACTTTCAATGTACTAACAACATAGCCGAGTACGAGGGTTTAATGCTCGGCCTGAAATTATTGAAGAAAGTTGGTGCTAAGTAGATAATGGTAAGGGGTGATTCTGAATTAATTATCAAGCAAATCAAAGGTGAGTATGCAATAAAACATCCCAGACTTAGAGCCTATAGAAACACTGTTTTATATGCTCTCCAATTCTTTACTGAGGTTGATTTGCAGGTGTTTCCTAAAGGACAAAATATACTCGTAGACGGACTGGCTACATCAACAACTACTTGTAAAATCCCTTTTCATCCCACTCGCAAGTACACAGTGGAGGTGAAGTGCAGACCCACCATTCCTGATAACATCATATATTGGCAGGTATTTGGAAATGACGATCAAATTGAATATTTCCTGCAATGTAAAAATGATTTCGAATGTACAAACATAGATTTAGAAGAGGATGAAGAATTTGTAAATAAATCTATTTTTGAGAATGGTAGTGTAAATACAATAGTTGTTGAAGAAATCAATGAAAGTGATGTAGATTCTGATATCATGCAGTTGAAAAATAATGTGTTACCTAGAGGGTTAGTTCCATTGGAAGACTTGTTTGATTTTAATGATGTAGCCAAAAAAACAAAAAATGAAGCTAGCGGTAAAGAGGTTGAACACTGTAACATAGGAACAGAAGAAAACCCTAAAATAATAAAACTGTCTAAATCATTGCCACCAGAGAAAAAAAGAAAATACATTGAACTTTTTAAGGAATATATAGATGTTTTCACTTGGGGCTATGAGGACTTAAAATCCTATGACACAAGCATCATACAACACCATATTCCTATAAAACAAGAACACAAACCTTTCAGGTAGAAACTTAGGAGAATTAATCCCAAGTTGCTTCCCCTGATAGAGAAAGAAATAAAAAAGATGTATGATGCCAAGATTATAGTCCCTTTGAGATTTTCCAAATGGGTTTCTAATGGACCTATTCCACCTTACAATGAATTACCTCCACTATTATCACTATGGGCCCTCTGGCCCCCCCCACTACCTCTCTAGCTACCTTACAATGAGGCTGTCTATGAGGCTGTTTATGAGACCATGTACAAATGCATCCAATCTGTCATACAATGTGTGAAACAATTTGGATTTGAATGATTCAAGAATTTATTTCAGGTTTTGAGAAGAAATAGCCATATGAGCATCCTATGAACTCACCCAATAAGTTATGGCAGAAAATCGCAGCTTTTTCTGGAAAAACGCAAAAAAACTATTGAAGTTAAAATGCTCATAACTTCACTTCCCGGACTCCGTTTTGGCTGATTGTTTTTTTTAAATTGGGTGAAATTGTGAGAGGAACTCAGATTTGTAATTTATTTTGGAAAATTTGGCCTCCAGATGCTACAGAAATAAAAAATTTCTCACCGCCATCCACGGAAACAATCCTAAAAATTTGCAGATTTTAAAACTTCAATATCTTGACTTCCCGGACTCTGTTTCGGATGATTTTTTTTAACTTGGGTGTTTTTATGAGAGGAAATCAGATCTACAACCCTTTTCTACAAATTTTGCACAGAAATATACCAAAAAATTTGAGAATGTCACGACGCTCTTTTTTTTGTCTGCTCCGAAAAAAAATCTGCAAAAATAAAAAATATTTTCCCACAATGTCTGCCCAAGGAAAGTGCTATGATACCACTTGTTAAGAACCAATATAGATCTACAAATATAATCACCACAAATAATGAATACACAATATATCCACAAGTAAGATAGAAGAAACCACACTTTATTATTACCAAACCCTTGAGGTAGGGCAACACCATACAATGGATCCTGTTATGGAAGGGATCCTCTCCTGTTCACTTGCCTCTTCGAGGGGGAATCCTCCTATTGAGATACCGTTCCAAATACAATACTTCTCTTAATGTCTCATTTCATTGATTGAATCCCTTTATATAGTGCTACCATCACCTAAGAACATTCTAGGGGAGGAATCTTTTAGAAGTAGAACCTTCTAAGAAGTCCTCTTACATTTATTATATCTAATTATCCATTTATTATATCTAACTACCATAGTGGGCCTTATTTAATAATATAGTGGACCTAGTACACCTTACATTGAATGACCTCCACTATTATCACTATGGGCCCTCTGCCCCCCCCCACTACCTCTCTAGCTACCTTACACATAGCCTTTTTCAGCAAAGCTTTAAAAGACACAGCGTTGAATTATAATATTATGGAGAAACAAGCATTCGCCCTGGTAAAGGCTATAAAATATTTTAGGGTCTATATTCTCCATTCTCACACAATTGCATACGTCCCAAAAATAGTGGTTAAATATATTCTGACCCAGGATAATCCGGATGGCAGAAGAGGAAAATGGATTACGGTCATTCTGGAATACGACATTGAAATAAAACCTACTAAACTGATCAAAGGACAGGGTTTGGCCAAACTGATGGCTGAGTCTAATTTTCATGCTTTAGATATTAACTTTTTGGCTGCAGTAGACAGACCAAAAGAGCAGGTGACTCCAAACATAAAAGAGGCATTCTTAAATTCCCCTTGGTACGCAGACCTCATTATTGTACTCCACAATTTACAGGCTCCTCCAGGTTTGACTAAGACCAAAGATAGGTTTATTAAATTGAAAGCATTGAAATTTTGTATTTTGGAAGGAAATCTCTATTGGAAAGATCCTGGTGGTATCTTTCTTAATTGCTTGTTAAAAGATGAAGCTGACAAGGTTCTTCAAGATTTTCATGCAGGAGACTGTGGTTGGCACCTGAGCTGGAAGAACACAACTAACAAGATTATGAGAGTTGGATTTTACTGGCCTACTCTGTTTGCTAACATTCATCAAAAGGTTACTTCTTGCCACCAGTGCCATATTTTTGAAGGTAAAAGGAAGCTTCTGCTACTCCCAATGAAACCCATCTCTAGTGAATCTCCTTTCCAATAGTGGGGGCTAGACTTCATTAGTGAAATACATCCTCCCTCTTCGGGCCAACATAAATGGATCCTTACGACCACAGACTACTTCACTAAGTGGATCGAGGTTGTACCATGCAGGCAAGCTACTGACTCTGTCATCATTAAGTTTTTAGAAACTAACATTTTGTCTCGTTTTGGATGCCCTAGAAAAATTATAGCTGACAATGCAGCGACTTTCAGATCCAAAAGGCTCATAGATTTTTGTAATCAATTTCATATTACTTTGGGACATTCGACGACTTATTATCCACAGGGAAATGGGCTAGCTGAATCTTCTAACAAACATCTGGTGAACATCCTCAAAAATACACTACAGAAAAACAAAAAATCATGGCACAATAAGTTGGTTTTCGCACTCTGGGCTGACAGAATTAGCACCAAAAGATCGATTGGTATGACTCCATACCAGTTGGTGTATGGCATTGAGGAAATTTTTCCCCTTTCATTAGGAGTTTTAGTCATGAAACTATTACAAGAAACACAAGAAGAACCAAACAATGTCCAATGACGAATAAACCAAATGATCCACCTAATGCAATCCAGAGAAGAAGTTTACAACAAAACTCAAGTGATCCAGGAAAATATTAAAAAGATTTATGACAAGACAACCAAAGAGGATAAATTTGAATTGGGTGATCTAGGTTTGAGGTGGGACTCCAGAAATGAAGATAAAAGTAAACATGGAAAGTTCGATAGCTTTTGGAAGGGTCCCTACACCATTCAGGCCTTCAGAGGAAATAATGTTTTTCTACTTGCTAATAGTGATGGATCAGACCTGCCAGGAGGACCCATAAATGGCAGGATGCTGAAGCATTACTTGCCACCTTAGTAGAGAGATCACCATTCCATTCCATTGTATATATCATTTCTTTTACAAGTATTTTAGGTGTAGGTGTTTTTCTTCAGGTGTTTGAAGCCCGCGGAGAAGGCCCTAAGACACTGAAAATGTCATCAAAATTTCTGAAATAAAGCAAGTAAGATAACATAAGAAGCTCTAGAAGAAATTATTCAAGATCACAAGAAACAAGATTCTTGGCATCTCGCAAGAAGGATACCATCCCCAGGTGGAGCCACTGTTATAATCCTATATTTTATAGGATCAACTGTTGATTTTATTTTCGTCCCTTAAGTATTTTTGAATTGCAGAGACTACTACATCTTGAAAAAGAAAAGAAAAGAAAAGAAAAAAGAAAAGAAAAAGAAAGAAAAAAGAAAATGAGAAAAGAATAAAAGAGGACATAAAAGAAATTAAATAAATCCCCATGCAATAACAATGGCTTGATCCATACAGTCTAAGCATGGTCAAGCCCTTTTAAATTGATTTTGATAGGATTAGTGAATAAGTTTGACTAAACTGTTTAATCTTGGCCAAGTAGATAGGCTAGCTAGTGAATAAATTTGACCAAACTGCCTAAACTTGGTCAAATAACCCTAAGATAGAGTAATTTCTTAGTCCAATAGTTTAAACTGGGCTAAATGTCGTAGGGAAGTAGGTTAGAGCATAGGTTAGTTGGATTGATTTCAATAAAACATGCATGATGATCGATGTTGATTCATATCTTTGAAGTTTGAAAGTATGATTGCCTGACCCCCATGGTGATAAAAGCAGGGAAACCTGAGAAAACCCACAAAAAGGCGCAAGCCTAAGTCCCCACTGGAGATATGATTTCACTCTGGCAGATTAAAGAGAGTGCATAGATGAACGATTGAGACACCAACGCTTAGATCTACGGTCAACAAGTCTTTCCGGACCCGCCCAACCATTCTTCCTTTAACGGTGGGGGGGGGGGTCTGGAATGATGAGTAACCATAATGCGCATCTGAACGACTGAGGTGTTGGCACCCAGATCTACGACTGCGATATAATTCCGGACCCCCTCGACCGTTCTACCTTCAACGGTGGGGCGGGGGGGTCTGAAAAGTTTGTTAAAGGAAGCGCTCATTTCTATGGTCCAGCTGCGGGCATGCAGATGGACGACTGACAATACTTTTTAGACCTGCCCAACCGTTCTCTTTTTAAGGTTGGGGGGGGGGGGTCTGGAATGGAATGGTTTTCTAGCGGGCCCCCTACTCTAATGTGGCAGGAATCTATTGCATTTTTCTGGCATACCACTGCTGTATCATGACATCACTTTCCACTTTTTCCCCTGCAAGTCCTATCTCATAACTCTGTTAGTCCATCCCCACTGTTTCACCCGTCACAAGTCCCCTCACCATTGCTGGTCTCCAATCAACACCCTACACGTCACCTGATCGTACTCGTCACCTATTTTTCACCTTCTATCTCAATCCCCAAATGAACCATTGTCCATTTATTATAGGTTAACTTATCTGTTAAACTTTCTGATTTGTCCCCCACACCCAACTGGTTTCCGTTTACCCAAAACTAGCCCTCCTCCTTCATTCACCCAATGCTCATCTTATCCTCACACCAGAAAGTTTTCTTGTCTCCTCTATGATTCAATCAGCAGCCCAACCACAACCATTACCACTAACATTTTGTTTGAATTGCAAGTATTCTTCACAGCGATGGCACCAAAATACAAGAAAGAAGAAGTCAGGGAAAATCCTTTCCTCCCACCTCCTGTCAACCTCGAAAATATCCCATTGGCTGACAAAGATCATCTAATATCAGACACAAGGTGCGAAGTTGACTTCGTGGATTTACAATCATGGGTCAAAGACACTTTCTTAGATCAGAGCGATGAAATCGGGCTCTGGGAGTCCAATCTTCCTCTATATCTTTTCCCCCAGGTCCATCATTTCCCTAAATTTTCCCTCAAATGCTAGGCTCATTACCTTCTCGACCAAAGAGCCATATTCTCATCATCGGGAGAAACTCTATTCTTCATCACACCAGAGGCCATTGATCAGATGATGCAGATACCCATAATTGAATCTGCCTCCCCTTTCAATCTTGAAATCAAAACAGAGTTATACTAGAAATTATCTTTTACTCAAAGAGCCCAGATATTTGAATTTTTCCTCCCACATGATTCTCAGTTCCCCAAGTCAAATCCCCCGTATCCTTCGTCCCTTTTCTCAGAAAAGGGCAACCACGTCATTTCATCACTCTGTTGTCTGCTTGGTTATTTTTCAGATGAATGGGTGGATGAACCTATATTGGGTTTTCTGTCCATTTTCTCTACTGAGGAAAAACCCACCACTCAGTTCGACTACAAAACTTTCCTAGCGGAGAACATTCACGAGCGGTTTTCAAAGTTTGCCACAGAGGGCATGTTCTGGTACTCCTCCATACTAGCTTACATGTTCGTCTTCTTTCAAGCTGACAAAATGGACAAGGATGGGAAGCCGCAGGCGGTAACATCTTGGACTTCACTGCTCAGATGAAATTCCACAGAGTTTAGTTTCAAACAGTTCATCGAGCAGTTTTACCACCTAGTGGTGAGCATGCTCAGTGGCAGACCATAACCAATAATTGTAGAATTCCTGCAGAAACCCCGATAGATCTAGAATTCTAGTTAAATTGAACATAAACAATTTGCTGATATTCAAGAGATGAGAGAAAGTTTTTTCTCCATAAATCAGAGAATTATATTAATAAAAAATGAATATACATGAGCAACCATCCTCAAAAAGAAGAGAGGAGGTGAATATATAGAATTTCCAACATAGAAATTCTAGTAAAAAAAAGTTAGAAATAGCTAAAATAGGTGTCATAAGCTAAGGGAGACCACATAGTTCGACCTAGACCACTAAAGATACATGTCACACACTCATTAATTTACACAAGAGTTAAGTGATGCACATTTTATCACTTAAGCTCACTTAACTGACAAGAGAAGCAGTTCCAACTCACTTAACTGGCCCGAAATAGTAGTTACTAATAATAGTAACGACAAAAATCATTAATTAAGGAATAAATCTCTCACTCAAAGAGGAGGTGCACATTCCCCAATAATATATGAGTTTTGCATGGGGGAGTTGGAATAAATCAAGGATAAATCAAGAATAAATCAAGAAAAAGCAAGAAAATCAAGAACCGGGAGTTGAGTCTTGATCTAAAATTAACAGTTTTCCCTAAAATCTAGGGATGAGGCGTCCTTCTTCTATATGTGGAAAAATTAGGTGAAATAAAGTGTAAATGAATGTATTAACCAATATCTAGGAGTCTAATCTAGGTATAAACTAATGTAAGTTAGGATTATGCTCCAACACCCCCCCTTAAGCCTAACTGTAATGACAAAAAAATTGAGTCCCAACAACTTGGCCATTTTAGGTACTCATTACATAAAATAATTCCTCATAAAAAGAGGAAAGAGGGAAAACATCGTGGGAAATCTGCCCCCCCCCCAAAAGAGGAAAAAAAATGCTGAGTGGCCAAAAGTGACCTACTCAGTTGTCTCCACCACTCCAAGCATAGCTCTCAGTTTTGAAAATTTCTTTTCAGTGAAGGAATTGGTGAAGATGTCTACAACCTTAGAGTGTGAATTTGGATTTAAACCAAGTTAAATATAGCAATGTATGGGTAGAAAATTTTATGTGGCATCCAAAGCTTGAGGAGCCCCAAAAAACTGTGATCTAGTCCTTCTTGTATCCGCAGGATCACCGACTAGTTCACCCGCATCTTGTAGGGTTTTCTCTGCCCAAGTTGGCAACTGAGTTGGAGTATCCATGAACATCTCCTCATACTCTATATCATACCTTAAATGCTGCTCTTATGTATGTTATAAAGTGCTTGAATAAGTTTTTGACTCCTCCTCATCAGTGACAACAAGCGGTTCCTCGACAGGGTGTTCTGAAAAATCATGCAGTGATTCTTCTTCAAACTTCACACTTCGAGCTAGAATGAACTTTTTAGTGTGAGAGTCCAGAAACATATATCCTTTGACACCTTTAGGATATCCAACAAATATGCATTCTACACTTTGAGGCTCCAAATCCTTCCTCTTATCCGTCGGAATGTGAGCCCATGCTTGTGAACCAAAAATACAAAAGTGCGACACTTTCGGTTTCTTACCGGTCCAACATTCAAAAGGAGTGGTGCCTTTGAGTGATTTGTGAGAAAATCAGTTCTGAATGTATGTTGCACAATTAATAGCTTCAGCCCATAGCTTGGGAGCTAATGATTTCGACTGTAGCATACAATTTTCCATCTCTTTTAAGGACCGGTTTTTCCTCTCCACAACACCGTTCTGCTGTGGTGTATATGGCACTGTGTGTTGTAGTTGTATACCTGCATCAATACAAAGTTGTTGCACATATTTGTTGACATACTCCCCCCCATTATCAATATGGAGTATCTTAATCTTACACCCAGACTCATTCTCAGCGAGTGCTTTAAATTCTATAAGGCATTCAAATACTTCCGATTTTAATTTAAAAAAAAATACCCAAGTAAAGCGAGAGAAATCATCTATGAAGGTGAGTACATATCGAGCCTTATTGATTGAAGGCTGTGGGAATGGGCCCGTAATGTCACTATGAAACATACCAAGAGGTGAAGAATCTCTCTGTGCCTTCCCTTTGTCAAACTTTTGCTCTGGATGCTTGCCAAGAATGCATCCTTGACATACACCACTTGTGAATTTAATAGTTGGCAATCTTTCTACCATGTTTTCCTTGTTGAGTTGATGCAAGTAATTTTAGTTTAGATGGCCAAATATTTCATTCCATAACCTATTGATATCATTATATTGTGACAGAAATACGGTGCTAATAGATTTAGGAACAAAGTGGGAGAAGAAATACAAACAAGAACCGTCATCTGCAATTCCATGTGCAAGCTGTGAGCTTGTGGAAATGCCGGTAATCACTGCGGAGTCAGGAGTGAAATCCACCTTCCTTCCAGAGCCAGAATGAGTGATATTATATATCGAGAGAATATTTTTGGACAAAGAGGTAACATGAAGCACATTTGTGAAGAAACACCCTTCAAGATCAACAATTCATTCTCTGCACACCTTTGCGGGTGTGGCATCTCCCAAGTAAATTGGGGATCTGGTGCTTTCTTCGATGGAGGAAAATTTATCTTTTGATGCAGCCATATGGTTCAATGCACCTAAATCAAGGATCCAAGATTATGGAGTGGATGTGACAGCCATTAAAGAATGACCATCTCGTGCTCTCCCTCCCATTCTGTTATCATCTTTCTTCTTTTCATTTTCATGCACCGTGAGATTGTGCTGCTGCAATTGCTTAGCCATCTCATCGATAGTCTTCCTCATGCAATTTTATTCAGGATGAAAACCTTTGGAACCATAGATGAAAAGTGTTTTTTCCTTATTCTTATTCTTACCCTTAGTCCCAGAATATTTCTCTGAAGATTGTACGAATCTCTCCTTCTTTGATTCAGGAAATTTACCCGTTCCTTTTTCCTTATCTTTTCCACTGCTCTTTGGAGCATCAGTAGCCGCAAGTGCTTGGTTCTTGGAATGATTTATGGCACCCATTTGAAATAATGTAGCTTTCTCTTGAGTCAATGCTGCAATGAAATCATTTAATGGAGGCATTTTTCATTTTTCCTGAGTCAATTTAGATGCTTGAAAATACGACACAAATACAGAATATTCAGGGCCTAGTTTCAAGAGAATTGAAAGGATGAGTTTTTATTCCCCTTTGGTGACTCCACATGAATTAAGTTCAATGAGGAGGGATTTTAACTTGATGAAGAATTCTTGCAGGTTTCTGAAATGAATTGGACTTAGGGACATGATTTCATTCTCCAGTTGATGCACTCTCATTGCATCCTGCTTGCTGAATAGTCCTTCCAATGTGGTCCAGACCACATCGGAAGTAGTGGCTCCACTGACATGAAAGAGGAGATCTCTAGAAATTGATAGGAATATCATCCCAATTGATTCATCTAATTTATTGAAATACTTTATCTTCTCTGCTGCAACAGTCGGTTCTTTCTCCGTTCCCATTGTTACTCGGTAAAGCCCTTTGCTTTGGAGGAGGAGAGAGATCTCTGTCTTCCATTCGAAGTAATTGAAAGGATTTAGAATGAATTTTGTGGGCTGAGAGAGATGATCCATTTCTTATTTATGTGCCTCTTGATGATATATACCTACAAATAAAACCGTGTATAATCCACTAGATTCAATCTAGCTCTGATACCATGTAGAATTCCTGCAGAAATCCTGATAGATCTAGAATTCTAGTTAAATTGAACACAAAAAATTTGCTGATATTCAAGAGATGAGAGAAAGTTTTTTATCCATAAATGAGAGAATTATGTTAATCAAAAATTAATATACATGAGCATCCATCCTCAAAAAGAAGAGAGGAGGTGAATATATAGAATTTTCAACATAGAAATTCTAGTAAAAAAAGCTAGAAATAGCTAAAATAGGTGTCATAAGCTAAGGGAGACCACATAGTTCGACCTAGACCACTAAAGATACATGTCACACACTCATTAATTTCCACAAGAGTTAAGTGATGCGCATTATCTCACTTAATCTCACTTAACTGACAAGAGAAGCAGTTCCAACTCACTTAACTAACCCGAAATAGTAGTTACTAATAATAGTAACGACAAAAATAATTAATTAAGGAATAAATCTCTCACTCAAAGAGGAGGTGCACATTACCCAATAACATATGATTTTTTCATGGGGGAGTTGGAATAAATCAAGGATAAATCAAGAATAAATCAAGAAAAATCAAGAAAATCAAGAACCGAGAGTTGAGTCTTGATCTAAAATTAGCAGTTTTCCCTGAGGCGCCCTTCTTCTCTATGTGGCCAAATTAGGTGAAATAAAGTGTAAATGAATGTATTAAGCAAGATCTAGGTATAAACTAATTTAATTTAGGATTATTCTCCAACAAGAATAAATGAGGAGATTTAGAGGATTTTACACCTCTCAGACCTTGCAAAAACTAGAGATTGGTATCTTTACCAAAATCACACTGAGATCAGAATATACAGATGCGAGTTAGATCCATACAAGCTACCCAAGTATTTACCCATGAGGATTTTTTCCCCGGAGTACATAAGACAGATGATAAATTCAGACGATATACACTTTGTGTCTCTGAAGAAGAAACAATAACTCAGAATTAAAGGGCAAATAGGGTCTTTTATCTACAATAGCCGAGGCGCCGGGGAAGAAGGAGACAAGTTTTTGAAGGAGATGAGGTTCTATGTTAGTTTCCTATGGAAATATGACCTGTGCGGGATCATTTCGGAGATGAGGGTTAAGAATAAAAAAATTCCATATGTTCATTCACCCAAGCCCAAAATAGAGAGGTTTGCAAATCAAATGGAGTGGGAGGTGAACACTCTGGAAGAGACAAAACAACAATCTCCTCTTGTTGTTATCTCACAAACAAACACGCCACAGGTTCCAAAGGAGAAAAGTCCCAGGAAGGATACTTCACCTTCTGTCATCGAAGTCTCAGCCAAAGATTTCCAATTACACACCAAGAGGCCAAAACCCAGTCATACAACTGACAAGGATAGTGAAAAGGGAACCCGATCCACTACAACGATGGAAGATGATCAGTCACCACTTATCTCTAGCATCCAACAGATCACATATACTTCTTCATCCAAGAAGCAGACGGATACTTCATTAATCAACCAACCAAAACAAGGAGGCGTCAAATTGAACATTTTTGAGAAATATGACCTGATCAAGAAGAGGAATCAAACGTTGACCAATAACACTTATGCTCAGTTTTGGAAACATACATCCAAAAAACAGCACAGACTGTTGTCTGTGTTTGATCTAGAGAAAGGTAGAATGCACATGGTTTTTCTGCAGGCACAGGTTCCCGACCCAAAGGCAATCACTGACTACAAAAGGGAAATGTTCGAGTTCCACACCAGAGATTTACACTCGAATGATCAAATGGATCTCCACAGACAAACTGGAGAAATGGTTTTCTCCACTTTGGCAAATGTTTCTACTTCAGATGCTAAACTACAGGTCTCTCTGATCAATGTTCAAACACGGTTAAAGTTAGAAAATATATCATCCCTTGCAAAGGATAACAAAATTAAAACGTTGGAAGAATTGGTCCTCAAGATCAGGTATGACCCCTCGAATGTGAAAGCAGTTGAAGAGATGCTCAAAAAGAAAAATGATGATATATTATCTATGAGGAAACAACTGAAACTGCCACCAACATAATATGCACAAGCAAAAGAGATAGCTGAGATAGAAGATGAGAAGGACAAGATGCTCAAGTTGATCATGGAGCAGAATGCATAGTTGAAAGAGATGGAAGCAGAACTAGAAAGGTTAGTGAAGGAGAAGGAACAATCAATGCCTATGGAAGTCATTCCATTGAGCGTAGTTCCACTCACAGAGGTAAGCAAAACATCTATAAAAGAAACCTCCACAGCAGAAATTCCCTCAACAACTCCACTGACAGCTCTGGAAAAGACAATGGAATTAGCTAAATCCATGGAGGAAATGGACTTGCAAGAGACATAAATTAGCAGACTAAAAAAGGAGTTTTAGGATCTTCAACAGCTCAAGTCTTTTTACCAAACAAGCTACTCCATGGAGAAGAAAACATTAGACAAGCTCAAACAGGAATTGCAGCAGCTTTGAAAGAAAACAATGGCGGGCAAGATACTTTCTGAGGCCAAGGAAAATATTTGGATAGATATCTCCAAATACATAAATGAAATATGGCCTATGGTGCAAATCATGTTCGAGAAAAAAGAACGGGTATAGAGGAGCAGGTAGGCTATTGAGAAAATAAAAGGAGAGCTCCGAGAAATGCCCACAGAAGCCACTGAGATCATTAGATTCCTGAATTCAAAAACCAAGGGAGAATTAGAGGATTTGAAGATTGAAGACAGGAGGGAAACCATCCTCAAAGTCAAGAGGGTTTTGACCAATAGAGGACTTATGTTGCAGTTGGAAGAGAAAGTCCAGACCATGGACGCAGGAGTTCAAAGATTTTTTAGTAAGATCGAAGCTCTGCAGAAGAAAGGTCTTCCAGACTTAATGGTCCTAAATGATAAGTTAATGACCCTTCCTAATTATAAACAGAAGCTAGCCATGGTGGCCAAAGATAGTTCAAAATTTTTGGGAATACAAGGCAACATAACAGGCAAGGCGTTCTTAGAAACTTTGCAGCCAGACATCAACATACAACATGGGATCCGATATGTTTTCATCGTTAGGCCAACTTTTTCCAAGTACATAGAGATGGATGAAATATACCGAAGATTACTCAAAGCCATTATTCCCAGTTAGCTACGATGGGAAGAGCTATGCAATTTTATCGAGTAGGAGATGAGGTGTCCAAGACTAGTCAACAATCAGATCAGACAAAGCTGTGCAGATGACTCACCAACGGCCTTCCCCAAAATCAACTTGAAGAATTCGACACATCATTAACAGTCCCTAAATTTTTGTATCTTGTTGAGTTAGTTAGTTAAATTTAGAATCTGCCACGTCCTGATCATTAATGACAAGGTCATTGTAACTTTTATTATAAATATTTCCAACTTAGAAGTATTGAGGGTGGTTGATCTTTACGCCCGAGCAAGCTCTAGTTGCTGTAATTTTTATCAAGAAGTTATTCCAGTAATACAAAGAGAAGTTTCACAAGATTCTTGTGTCTCAATTGTTGGTGAAGTTCCCTCTGTCTGCGTACAAGTTTTTCCTTCTCAGTTATCATATTCTCTTTCTAAATCTAATCTTTAAAGGAATTTAAAGTTGCAGAATTTACCATTGTGTACTATGTTCTTAATCTTTTATAGATTTAAATGTTTTTCCTCTGATGTTATAACAAAGAAATTCTTAAATGATTTTTTGTTTTAACTGATATCTCACCTTTTCAACAATACACCATTTTTATTCCTAAAGATTCCAGCATTAGCACTATCTCGCCCTGTGAAACAGATCTTGTAAAGGTTGTCTTTAACTTCTATCTTTTAAAAATAGACCCCATAGCCCAATGGAAGCGTAAGTGATATTCAAGCACTTCATTCAAAAACAATGCAAACAACTCGATTGTATTCTTTCTAATTGGCCTAAAATCTTGAAAACTCAAACAAATCTAAAACTCACAGAGAGATCCCTCTCTGAACTGGTAGGGCTAGCTTCCAGTTTCAAAGCGGTTGGTCAAGGTTACCTCTGATAAGTTTCTTCTTACCTCATAACAACCTCTAGGAATTTACAGAGTGATAACATGACCTAGGTCCTCTTGACCTCTATTTATACATTATAGTCCCTCACCGACAGCCTTAGGTCGAACCCTAGGTATCAAAACCCTAATTACCCAAAACCCTAGGTCAACTCGACTCATGTTTTCAGGGCTTCGCTAGCCTGTCTTTCCTCCCTTCTCGCGTGGTGCTCCAAAGTATCCAATGGTGGCTTTCTCTTCTTGCTGAGTTTTCTATGATTATTTTCTCTTGCTGATCTGTCATCTCTGATATCCTCTTTCAATGGCTTGCTTTTCCATGCTTCGCTCCATATTTTCTTCTCTTTTGCTTACTTTGACCCAGGGACAGTCACTGTGTCTCCCGCGTAGTTCATGTTTGACCTTTTCTTCCTCAATATTTTCTTTCTTCCATAACCAAGGGCCAACATGCCCCCAACACTCACCTGTGACTTGTCCCCAAGGCACTTCAGCTCTGATCCTTCCATGTCACCTCGATTTTGGAATGCGAAGTGCAGTCTTTTCTTTCTACTCCATGTCTCCTTCCCATCCTTGTGTAGACTATCTTTTCTGTGTCTGGTACCCAGTTTCAACTGCACTTGGTACCTAGACCCTTTTCTCCTTTTCTTTTACTACGAGCTGCGAGGAAGCTGGTTGTCATAGTACAAATTCAGTCGATTCCCATTTACTAATCCCTCTTTCCATTCTCCCTTCAATGTCTTCAGTTGTGCAACTCCTCCTTCTGTAACATAGGCGACCTCATATGGTCCAAGCCAATGCATTCTGAACTTACCTGGATGTCTTATAAATTTACTGTCATACACCAGTACTAAATCACCTTATTTAAATGCCTTCTTCTTGATGTGTCTGTCATGATAGGCCTTCTCTCTTTCCTTCTGTACCTGCTGATGGGATCCTTCCATAAATTTGTCTTCTTTGATTTCAACCAGCTGGGAAAGTCTCTCACAAACAACGCCCGTGTCATCCATGTCTATAAATGCAACAATTCTTAAGCTCAGTACCAAGTACTCCATCGGGACAACAACTTCAAGACCATAAACCAACTTGAAAGGGGTATGCGTTGTTAATTTCTTACAAGTAGTTCTATAAGCCCATAGTACTATTGGTACTCTTAAATCCCAGTCATCCCTGTTCACACTACAAATCTTTGTCAATGTTGTCTCCAAGATTTTTTTGAATGCTTCAACCGTTCTGTTTGCTTGTGGATGGTAAGGTGTACTCTTCTAATGGTGGAATGGAAATTCTTCAGTCAGGGCCTCAACTGTATTGTTGATGAAATGAGTGCCTTGATCACTCATCAGGGTCTTAGGGCATCCAAACCTAGTTATTATGTTATCAAATATAAAATGCGTGGTTGTAGTTGCACTACAGTCCTTGACTTCTCTTGCTTCGGTCCACCTAGTCAGGTATTCTGTCGCAGTGATAATATACCTTGCTCTTGTGTGCTTTCCTGGTGAGTTTATAGGTCCCATGAAGTCAATGGCCCATTTTTCAAATGCTTGTAGGGTCATCTATGGTGCTAGTGGCATTTCATCTCTTCGGAATGGTTTTCCAACTCTCTGGCATACATCACAGGATCTGGTATACTCTTTATCATCTTTATGTAAAGTAGGCCACCAAAGGCCAGCTCGTAGAACCTTCTTTGTAGTTTCTTTGCCTGCATAATGTCCTCCTGCGATCTCTTCATGAGCTTCTTCAAGGATCAGTGGGCTCTCTGCCTCCATCACACATCTTCTTAGTACCTCATCAGGTCCCATCTTATATAGCTGACCAACTATTAGTGAAAAGTCTACAACGCACACCACTAGTTGTTTCTTCTGGGAAATTGTATACTCATTTGGAGCCATTCCTGTTGACAGGAATTGGAATATGTCTGCGAAGTGGTCATCCATATTCCTGATGGCGAGCAACTGTGCATTCGATAGTGTATCCTCTAGATTGGTGGGTTCTTCGCCATGTTCCAACCTCGACAGGTGGTCAGTTCCCTTGTTCATTCTTCCTAGCTTAACTATGATCTCAAAATCATATTCTTGAAAAAGGAGAAGCCATCGACATATTATCCCCCCCAACACTGGCTTTTTGACCAGATACTTCAGCACAGAGTGATCAATAAACATTTTAAATTGTCCTCCTAGTAAGTAATGGAAGAATTTTTGCAGTGCATACACCATGGCTAATCCTTCTCTCTTTGTAGTAGTGTAATTGATTTCAGCTGTAGATAGCTTTCTGCTGGCAAATGATAATGGATGATCAATGTCCCCTTCTCTAGGTTGTGCTAGTACTGCTCCTAATGCAATGGAAGGCGCATCAACGTGCACATGAAATTCCTTGCTCCAATTTGGAAAGACCAGAATAGGCGTAGTCACCATCTTTTGTTTCAGTGTATCGAAGCTCTGTTGGCATTCTTCTGTCCAACCAAACTGACAGTCTTTCTTTAATAACGTCTCCATTGGCACAGTAATCTGAGCATATCCTTTGATAAATTTCATGTAATAGCCAGTATGTCCTAGTGCAATGCGTAGTTGTTTGGCTGAGGTAGGAGGTGGTAAATCAACTATAATTGCAATTTTGGATGGATCCACCAAAAATCCTTGATTGCATACAATATGACCTAATAATACTCCAAATGGTGAGAAGAAGATGCACTTATTCAAATTCAAAGAAATTTTACATTGCCTGCATTTATCCAACATTAGCCTTAGACATTCAACATGATTTTTCAGCAAATTAAAAACAGTCCAGTCATCAAAATAGGCTTCTAAAAACTTATGAAAATATTCTTTGAACGCTTCGACCACCACCCTAGAAAATATGGCTGGGGCATTCTTCAGTCCAAATGGAATCACTATGTATCGGTAGGATTCCCATTCTGTGGAAAATGTGGTCTTGTGGTGGTCCTCCTTGGCGATCCGGATCTAATGGTATCCTGAAAACCCGTTTGTAAAAGAATATACCTCCTGACCTCCCACATTGTCTAATACTTCATCTGCGAATGGTGTAGGGAAGGGGTCATGTAAACAGGCATCGTTCAGCTTTCATAGGTCCACACATATCCTAATCTCGCCTGTCTTCTTGTCTTGTACTACCATAGGGCTGATCCACTCCTACTCCTCGACATGTTCAATAATCCCCGCTTCCAGCATTCTGTCGAGCTCTATATTCACTTTTTCCTTATATTTCGGGTTCAATCTGTAGGCCTTTGATTTACTGGCTTCACATATGGTTTCAAAGGTATTCTCATTTCTCCCATGGGTCCTTTGATACCTTTCATATCGGTGAACTTGGTCGGAAATAAGTCCTGATACTCGTGCAATAATTTTGTAATTTTGTCAATGGTAGCAGCATCCCAGTAATCTCTGACATTGGAAAGTTTCGGTGTCTCCTCTATCCCAATATTAACTTTATTTATCTTGATCGACTATCCAATGAATGGTAGTTCAAGTCCCGGTCCTTCCACATCCCTATGGCCTTCTGTATCAACAATGTTTACCTTCCTCAGATCATCATCTTCGTCGGCATTAATGTTGTAACATCCTTGTAATTTCTAGAATGGCGTAGTCCATTCATCCTCTTCTTGCTCCAAAGGGAGGCTAGATGACTCTTTAAATACTTTTTTCCTCATAGTATTTAATGCTTGATCTACTGAGGGGAATTCACTTTCAAATAAAAATGTGGTTACAAAATCTTGAAGCATACCTTCCCAATCCGTGGTGATAAGGCACAACTCTGCTTGAAGGTACCAATTAATAGGGGTCGTGTCCAACGTGTTAATGAATCTGTGTACCCATTGTTCTCTAGGGATGTCACTCCAAGCCTCTTCGCAACTTTGTACATGGTCCTTTGGGCAACTTCGACCTGTGTACCTCACTTCGCAGCTTCCTACTTGTGCTGAAAACCGTGCTGTCATCAAGGTTCGACATTGTATCCAGTCTGTGATATTGCTTTTATGTGTTCCCCACCATCTTGTTGGTGTAGCTTTTAGAGCCTCTTCCATAGCCAACAACTTCTGTTGTGCTAGTACAATTGTTTCAAAGTCCATCAAGAAGGATTCTAAAGGATTTAGACCATCAAAGGTAGGTAAGTTACTTGTTGTGGTACCAATCCAACAAACTTCTCTAGTCAGTTGAGCACATCTCCTTGTGGATACTTCATACATTTGGTTCTACCAGTTCTCCAATGCTTCTTATGAATCTGATGAACACGCATTGTCACTTCGCCAGCTTAGATTCCCATTGGCAGTAGGGTTAATGTAATCCTGTTGTCTGGCTATTAATTTGTAGATGTTTTCCAGCTCATATGTGTAGTCTTATTCTCTGATGGGATCTATATACCGCGTACCTTGATATAGATCTAAAGGTGCAATGACCCTAGGGCCATCTCCTTCAAATGTCATGCATCTTTTCTTTAAATCGACCACAGTCGAATTGTTGAAGGCCCAATCAATTCCTAGTAATGCAGGGTAAGGGAAGATATCACCAACAATTTCAATTATCTCAAAGTCTGCAAAGGTCCTAACTCCATCGATGTCCACGGGGACATGCTCCAATCATCCAAATGGGTTGACAACTTACTGATTAGCCATGCAAAGCCTAATAGGGGAATATATCAGCTTGGGGGTTCCCATCCATGCCCAAGTTTGCTTCGTCATGACGTTGACCTCCGACCCTAAGTCGAGGACCACATAGTCTATATCATACTCTCCTATTTGAGCATTCAAATGTAATTCTTTGTTTGTTCTTCTCTTCCTAGCAATCTGGTGTATTGCCCCATTCAGCAAGGGGTCTATCTTTCCTAGCTCATACTGCCTGATTAGGTTCTGTAACTCTTGTATAGATTTCTCATCCTGAAATAGTTTAAGACAAGTGTACAAAAAGTCGATGAGCATACTTACCTCTTTTCCATCTTTATGCATAGCCGATTGATCAAATGCCTGAGGCATTTCGTACTCTTTTACTTCTTGTTGCACTCTAGATGAAGATCCTTGGTTCCTCCTAAACTCTTATCTTGCTTCCTCAAAGGTTCTCCTTTCTTTCTTCACATCAAAAGCCTGAGTCTTCTCCTTAGCTTTCTTGATACCTAACTCTTCTGCAATCTTTCTTTGGGTTGTTCTATCCTCTCTTGTAGCAGTGCCTCCTCGGGTAATGACAACAACTCTAGGTTTGGTTCTATGAGGTTCAAAATATATCAGTTGTACTTGTGGGTTCTTTTGGGGTCCTCGTTTTTCCTGAAGCTTAGTCAGTAGCATAGGGAATTCTTCTATGATGTGGTCGAAAGAGTTACAATAACTGTAGGTTGTGCAAGGGTTCTGACAATCCCTTGCTAAGTGTCCTAGTTGTGCACAGTTATAACATATTATTTGTCCTCGGCCTCGTCCCATACCTACTCCTCGTCCTTGTCCTCTGTATCCACCATGAGGAGTGAATTTTCCTCTCCCTGGAGAGTTGTACTACGAAGTACTTTGCCCTAAATATTATATATGTCTCTCGACCTTTCATGCAGGAGATCGTAAGCTCTACAATATTGATCATCATGCCCTACTGATTTATAGAATGTGCAGTACAAGTATGTGGGTTTATGAACATACTTGTGCATGTAATAACACTCACTTGGGCGATGCCTATTTCTTCACACATCACACCAGGGAAGGTTAACTTGCTTCAAGGGGCTCGGTGCTCCTGAGGCCAAATACTCATGGAATAAGTGACAAGCTTCCTTATCATGACCTTCTGATTTACATCTCACACACCAGACATCTTCCCTTTTGTCTTTTCCCTTATCTTTCTTCATATCCTCAACCTGTAAGGACAAACTGGTTAGCTGACTCAAGATCTAGCTCATGCCTGAGCTCAATTCTCCCATAGGTGTTGATTCAAGCTTCATGGCGATTTCCAAAGCTTCTTCCTACGATCAATATTGTTCTGCATCAGAGGGACTCTTATGTGTGGTAATAGCACAGTGATGAACCATTCTTTGTTCTATTCATCGGGGATCTGAAAATTTAATCGACCTATCAGGGTCTTGAATCTCTGGTCGAACTCCCAAATAGGTTCTGCTACCTTTTGTTTGATCTCCTTTAGCTCTGTAATACATTGTGACTCCGACTTAGGTTTCTTAAAATCTTCAATCAACGCATTCTTGATCTCGTTCAAAGGCTTAGGTTGAGCCAGTCCTTAGACAAGCTTCATGTACCAACTCAGTGCATGGTCCCTTAGTGTAGTGTTGAACTGGGTCCTCTTGATGGCTTCGCTGGTGATAATTTTAATATTCCATATGACTTCACACAGAAACCAATGCTGATCTGGATCTTCAGATCCATCTCCTCTAAATATAGGGAGCCTCATTTCATCTGCCATAGAACTGACTAGGATTTTTGTTTGAGTAGATGCTAAGCTACCAGTAATAGTTCTCTGAGGACTCTGGTGGTTTTGACTATTCTGACCACTAAGTACTGTTGAGACAATAGGAAGATTAATGTTACTTACTTCAGTGGTTCGTGAAGTTCCTGAGGTCTCTGGATTGCTTTGGTGAAGTTCTTCAACTTCCTCTTCTTCTATTCTAGTGGGATCTAAATGTTCTTCGTTGGTTAGATCTACCTCTTCTCCACTGTAGAAACCCTCTTCTCCATAGTTTTGTTTAAACATGTTCTCAAGGTGAACCCCTCAGAATACTTTCCCACTGCGTGTATGTCTTGCTTCTGTGTCACTGTCACTGTCCGAGATCTTGATCATTATCCTTTTCAGGTATGACCAATCTATTTTATCTTCAAGATGTGGTTTTCATGCAATATCATCTTGATCCTCAGCTTCAAAAAGTGAAAATTTTTTCCTCTAGGTCCCTTGAAAAAGTATCTCTCGGCTTGGCTATACAATTATGTTCTGTCAACAACAAACTCAGTGATATACCCTCCAATGGTACTATCAAACCAATGATCTACTGCTCTGGATACATTGTTGTCAACTCTCTTGACCTTCTGGATCAGTATCGACATCCAAACCATAGGAGGTCTAGATCTAATCTCGAACTGGGTATTGGATAACCTAGCCAACCATTCAAACAACTCCTGGTGGATTCCCACAAAGAAGATCTCATGAATGTCAGTGAAGATGTATCTTTGTAGCGAATATTCAGTATTCAGTTTAGGGTTCTTGTTTCGAGCTTCAACGAAGTCCCTCTCTTGATCCTCTATCCACTTTTGAATCTCTGTCTTTGATGGGAACCACCTTGACATTCCCTAAAATAGATTCCTGTCCCGACAACAAAACCATTTGTTGGCACAGGGGCAGACCTGAGGTTCACTCCAAGAGCGCACCAACAAGCCCTAGCTACTGGCCCTTTCAGAAACACCTGCAAAGCAGGTGAAGTCTCACCCGAAGCAACTAAGAGGGGGGTTGCAGGACAAAGGTGTCTACAACCAGGGGAATATCAAGTGGAACTAATACAACAATATTGCAACATTCATATATCTCTTATCAGCTAGATCTATTATGCGCATCTATACATCTGATCTAACACAATAATGAAAATAATAGTATAACAATGAAAAATATCCAGACATCAATCACATATACAACACAAAATATACGTGGTTCACCCTCTCTCTAGGGATACATCCACAAAACTGTGCTTATGATATATTAAGGTCAAGCTTATAGTTCTGATCTACACTCTTTAGTCATCATATCTTCTCTCTCTTCTTCTCTCTGTCTCCCACCTTCCTGCACACCCAGCTGCAGGACTTGATCTTCACACCCAGCTGAATATCTTACAATACCAAAAGGCTCTCCCTCTCAACACTCCTCTCTCTCATAATACAATAATCTCTCAACCAACAACAATCAATATCAATACCCAACTCTAGTACTGACCCGACCTAGGTCCTCTCGACCTCTATTTATACATTATAGTCCCTCACCAATAGCCTTAGGTCGAATCCTAGGTTTCAAAACCCTAATTACCCAAAACCCTAGGTATCTAAAGCCCTAGGTCAACTCGACCCGCGTTTTCAGGGCTTCGTCAGCCTGTCTTTCCTCCCTTCTCACATGGTGATCCAAAGCATCCAATGGTGGCTTTCTCTGCTTGTCGAGTTGTCTATGATTCTTTTCTCTTATTGATCTGTCATCTCTGATATCCTCTTTCAACAGATTTCTTTTCTGTGCTTCACTCCATCTTTTTTGCTCTTTTTCTTACTTTGACCCAGGGACAATCATTGTGTCCCCCGCGCAGTTCATGTTTGACATTTTCTTCCTCGATATTTTCTTTCTTCCATAACCAAGGGCCAACAGTACTATCAAAATACATTTGTTGGACCATACACTATAAGCATCACAGTTGTTCCACAAGCACTACAGGGATTGTTTTTCCCTCAGATCTTCATTCACCATTACAAGGAGAACCATACATGGATTCACTACATTTATACATGGATCAACTACATCCATTGTTCTGTAACATTTTCAACAAAATTTCAGGGTGTCCATGCTTCCCACAGAGGTTCCACAACCTCTACAACAACCCATGCTTCTCTACAAACCCTTGGCATCCTTTATGGCCCTCTACACATCCAACTTCAAAGAGGTGTTTCAACCCCTACACAGAATTTCACAGGCTCTACCATATTTCATTGGAAATATCTCTTCAATATATCAAATGGGTATTTCGAAAAATCTCATTTGGCTTCCTGGTTTGAGAGATATCATCAATTTAATCTCAACATGTATTTGACCCAAGGAGGCTGCACATACCACCATATTTAAATGTCTTTTTCTCTCTGCTCAGAAAAATATAGAAGGATTTCCACATATGGATGGAAATATCTCTTCATTTTCTCAAATGGGTCTTCGACGGAATTGGATGTCATCACCTATAGCAGAAGTTATGAATATATTTGCAGAAAGACGTTCACAGCCCCTAAAGTCACGATTTTCCCCTAATTTATTTTTCTACCCATGTACAATGTCATTGTCAACTAGGTTATGGGTCACCCACAAACCCATGGTTATGGGTCAACCACACAAAACCCTTTTCTTCATTGGTTATTTTCACATTGTAATCATAATGGTATGATAATGGGGTTTATTTTTTTAGCATGGGTGAAATGATGGGGACCATCATTTTCTAAGGGGGGAGGAATGATACGGATTTGAGGGGGTATATGGTCTAAATTCAGATGAAAAAGTCATAAAACTATAAAGATAACAGGTTTCCCATATGGGTCAAAGAGAGTCCCAGCTCTCCATTATTGTATTAGGTTTTATTTTCCACTACTTAGTTAGTTGGGTAGTTAGATCTATTAGTATAATAATAGAGACTCATTTAATGAGCTCTACCCATTATTGTATCGAGTTTTATTTTCCACTAGTTAGTTATTTGGGTAGTTAGATCTATTATACTAATAATAGAGACTTATTTAATGAACTCTTTTTGACTTTGTCCAATGGACCATTTTGTAATGTTATATAAAGGCCTAGCAAGCCTTCTCATAATATCAAGTTACTCATTTTGGTTTCTCTCATATTTTCTATTGTTCATTGTGAGATTCATTAGCTCTAAATGATTTAATAGTAGTTAGTTTTAGAGGTGAGGCTCTTCTTTGAGCCTCACCTCCCAAGTACTTCATTTACATGTTTTTTTCCATGCTTCTTCTTATACAAGATTGGCATTTCTAATATCCTCCTCTCTCGGCATTCAAGCCATCCAGAACTCAGCCCCCCCGAGATTCGGATCATTTGGGCTTCGAAAGATTTAACATCTTCTTCATTCAATTCCTTTGAATGTCAAATTCTCGAACCTATTAACTTTATGGGGTCCAGATAGTACAATTGTCATCATATAATATGATGACACATGGCTCCCATGTGTTAGATTGTTATCGATCTAACAAGGTCATCAAAAGTAAAATTCTGACTGAAACGTGGCAAGACTAAGGGAGGTCGACATCACCCTTGGTTACATCATCATGCCATGTCATACCCTACGCTTTGAAACTTTGTAGCTCTGGGATTCAATGGATTTCTTGACTTATCACCATGTTTCTCCCAAAATCTGAACCGTCGAACAACTACTTCCCAAAACTTCGGGACTCCAGGAGTTCAAATATTTTCTTAACATTACCTCCCAGTTCTCCCGAACTATGAATTTCCAAACTACCGAAATTTTTCATGGTTAATCTGTGAACACGTGTTTCTATTAATCGAATGGTCCATATGAGTTCCAGACTTTATGACTTTGGGAGGAAGTCCATTCTGCGTGCACGTCAACCAATTTCCCCGAATGACCAACCTCTAAACTACTCAAGGGAAATCCATGGCTCTCCTCCTCATGGATGATCTATGGCTGAAAATCCCTCTAGGACGTTGGAAATTAGGGCTTTGTCCCTGTTGATTATTTTGGTTGGTTGTCATTGATGTCAACCCTTGAAGAAAGTTTGATAGCAAATTCCGGTAGCACAAAGGTTTGGGTAATGGACCCAAGTTTGTTTGATGTATAATGGTATGAGTTTTGATATATTTTCAGGTGATACTATTCTATATGTATAGTACATGTCATGCCATTTCTGGTGGTATGTGGAACGTCACATAACTCCTCACGGTATGAGAGTTATGGCCTTACGAAGTTGGAGGACCCTCATATGTTGGCTTGAAGTCCCAAAAGGTTAAAGAAGTCAAAGTTCTTGGATATAAGAAATTATTTAAATAATAAAGTGACGTGACAAAGTCAAAGAGGATTATTTAAATAATAAAGTGAAGTGACAAAGTCAAAGAGGATTATTTAAATAATAAAGTGAAGTGACGAAGTCAAAGATGATTATTTAAATAATAAAGTGAAGTGACAAAGTCAAAGAGGATTATTTAAATAATAAAGTGAAGTGACAAAGTCAAAGGGAATTATTTAAATAATAAAGTGAAGTGACAAAGTCAAGGAGGATTATTTAAATAATAAAGTAAATGGAGAACTTTCTAATTATGGAAAGTGGTTATAAGAAGGTTAACCCTAAAATTAGGAAAATGGGTTAAGTAGTCAAGTGGCTATTGGATATATGGACAAGTGGAAAATTGGGAAAAGTTGAACATAGGTGACTATGTGGACAAAGTGTTCTAGAAGATGCTTCTAAGGAAGCTACATGAAAGTATAAATAAGAAGCAAGGCTCTCTCATTTGAATCACACTTGAGAATATTGAATATCTATAGGTGACTGAGGTAAGCAAAGGATCTACAGGTGACTGAGGTAACCAAAGGATATCTAAGTTGAATTTCAGAGAGAAGTTCAAGTAAAGAACACTGAAATTCAAGGGAGGATAAATTCTTTTGATGATGCCTTCTAAGGTATGTTATTTACAGGTCATCTCACCATTTTCGCAATAATGTTTTTCTAGACTGATTAAAACCGTGAAATTGGGAAGACATTGAGGAAACATATCCAAGTAGTTTTTTTATGATTTTCAGCTTGTGGGTCATTGTATTTTTGGAGTTACACTCCGTGGAAAATAGGATTTGTGGCTATTCTTGAAACTAGTCTAAAACAGGTGTTTCGGGTAAAAATGTCATAACTTCTTCATACCAGATACAAATTTAGTAAGACCAATTGTGTTGGTTAGAGTACATTCTTTAGTATTTTGTGTACAATTTTAAGATCCATACAATAAATATGTTGTGCGGGGCACACTCTACAAGTTTCCTCTTTAGAATAAGCCATAATTCAACAAGGTATGCAATTTTTGCTATCACTCCTTTTCTGAGAAGTTCCAAATAGTGACACCTGGAGGAATTGCATAAACACACTGAATAACATTGTGTACTATTTTTAGATCTTTATTCATTACAGGTGCATAGTTATGATTATTTCAAGTTAGGGTTGTTGACTAATCCAAAACTAGTCATGTGAGACTAAAGTAAAGTTTGATGAAAATGATAGTCTCTTGTTGTTAAAGTTAAGGAAGGTTTGTAGGTATGTGATCATATACACCAGGTGTTATCTCCTCAAATAATTTTTTCAAAATTTATTTTATTAAGTGATAAGAAAGTCATTAGGAAAAACTTTATTAAATTTTTTCAGGCTCATTTTAATGAATTCTAACTTGTAAATATTTTTGAAAAACTTTGGAGTGAGTCTTTACTTCAAAAAAATTGAAAAACAGGTTTCGATGGCTAAGCATTATTTCAAAATGGTCTCTAAGCCACCGAAAGCTCCGCTTTTGGTGGCTTAAATGCAATTTTCGGGGCTCTATAAGCCACTGAAAGCGCAAAGTAGTTTAAAACGACTATTTTGATCAGTTAAATCCCGTGACCACAAACGTACAAGGATGTGATGGCACATTAGCTGCCGAAATCGATGGGAATGATCCAATGGTGATCTGGTAATTATTGTAAAATTATGATTTGATAATATTTGACTAACCCTAAATCTATCAAACCCTATATCTTTGCCACCATTTTCGGATCTGATTTCATCCACATCTTCTGCAATAATTTCACTCACCTAAAACCAGTCACATGGCCTACTATCTCTTCATTGTCGAAGTATGTTTTTCTAATCATGATTTGAAATCTCTCATTTCCTTATACATTCCTAAAAATCAAGCCTTTGTTTCCCTCATAACTTACCCTTGTTTTTGTTGAGCCCTAACTCGCCTCCATTAGTGTTGATCTGGTTCCCCAAGCCCAATTTTGTTTTGTAGGTACAAAAGAGCTCAGTGACATAGCCTATTTGGAATCACACCCTGAGGTGTGTCAAATGTCCAAAGATGTTGGATGTTACAGGGGTCGTGAAACACCAAGCAACAAATAATACCATTGATGGGCTTGCTTTGACTGTTAGGCATTTAGTTCATGGTGAAGTGTTAAGCATATATCAAAAAATGTATATTGGGAAGAGAACACTCATAGTTGGGTGAAGTTCTTCCTATAAGATGATTGAGTTGGGAATGTAGAAGTTAGACCACAATGTCTAATCTGAAACTATCTTGCAGCAGCTGCAGAGAACCATGTGTTTAAGATGCTCTATTTCCTTCTGTGCTTGGAGGAACATATGCCATATTTGGTACATTCGATTGTGGTAAAACTATCATTACTCCTGCAAAAAAAGGCATATCTCATCATAGCTGCTGCAGGAAATAAAACATGATCAAAAGGTGTTGGATCAAATTAGGTGCTATTTGGTTTTGAAACAAATACATACTAAAGAGACACAACACTGATTTCTGCAACTTATTTGAAGGAGCCCTGAACTTAAATGAACAGCCTTGAAGATCAGGAAGCTGAGAGGAAACATATTTTTGCAATTTTGAAAGTTATTTTCAAAATGAATATTTCGGTGGCTTAGGCAGGATTTCACATCTCCCCTTAGCCACCGAAAGAAGAGCTTTCGGTGGATTACAGACTAGAAATTTTGGCTCCTTAGCCACCGAAAGCGCAGAAAATTGCAGATTGCTCTTGTTTTTTCTCAGATCAATTATTTTTGTTTCCAGATCACGTGGGGATGGTTTTTAATGAAATATAATAATTAAATGTATACATAACATCATCCCTTTTCATCTTTTGAGGTAGATGATGAGGCAAGAAGACTAAGTGGTCTTTCTATTTTTTGGTAAAAATGCACAGATTTTAGTCAAAAAGTCAAAATTCGACTTGGCAAAAGTGTATTCAAGAGAAGATGATGACTATTACTTAAATATATTATCAAGTCTCATCCATGGGTGTAGGTGGCACTTCATTTCATCATTGGAAACATTCTAGGAATCAAATCCTAAAATGTAGGAATATGACTAGATTTGGAAATCTGGATTTTCCTGTTTTAGTCACCTT
>ML800423.1:200615-214718 GCA_009831015.1 Picea engelmannii
TTCATCATTGGAAACATTCTAGGAATCAAATCCTAAAATGTAGGAATATGACTAGATTTGGAAATCTGGATTTTCCTGTTTTAGTCACCTTCTTGGGAGATAGATCCTGATCATATGGAAGAGTATTTTTCGAAAATAAAGGAGTTATTTCATAAGAACAGACTGATATTCAATAAACACTCTCAGTTTCCCAAGATCTATTTGGATTTGGAGGATATACGTGAATCTTGGAGCAACATATTTCCAGAAATTAAAAACTCTATTTTTCCTATTTTAGTCACTAACTTTGAGGACATATTATGATGAGATGGAAGAGAATTTTTAGAAACGGAAGGAGGTATTTCATAAGAATGGGATGATATTCAATAACCTCTCTCTGTTTCCCAAGATATATTTGGATTTGGAGGATATATGTAAATCTTGGAGCAACATATTTCCAGAAATTTCTATCTCTTCCAGCCACCTCACAATTTCGAATTTGAGATAGGAAAAGAGGTTATCAAAACCATCTTTTGAGGATTTTGAAACTAATTTGTAAAGATTATTTAAGCTCATAGATTATTTGTACAACCTAGAAGAATTTCTTGGAGTGATAACAGATTGGAATCATTGTCGGGGAGAGGAGATTGAAGCTCAGCTTCCTTGGGAGATGAAAAGATCCATCTTTGATGATAGACAAAGTCTGGACACATTTTTGGTTGTAATCATCTATCTGGCGACTCCATGAAGGACGAATTCAGTGGTGACTCCATGAAGGACGAATTCAGTGGCGGCTCCATGAAGTACGGATTCAACGGCGGTTCCATTGTTCTGAAATATGTTGGAAAATCCACTGGTATGAAATGAATAAAACATTAGCTAAGAGATATGCCTTCTATGATTTTTCAAAGATTGTTGGTTTTCCTAATCCAGTACCTAGTAGAGATGAATGGGAAAGAAGTATTCCCAGATTTCGAGAAGAGTGGGAAGTGCCAACTGAACACTTGCTGGATTTTCATGACTTTATTCATCGGCTTGAAATTATGCATGAAGATGTTCAGATCAAGCTCTTCGGTTTTTCATTAGAGGGGATTGCTCGTGATTGGTACCGGTCTCTTCCTCTTTCAAGTGTTAGTTCTTTGGCAGATTTTCATGCTGCTTTTCATGTATTTTGTAAAGATCGATTTCCAGATGAATTTCTCTATCCTGAGTGTTGTCATGAATTCCATCTTTTTAATAAAGATCCAAACATTAATGAATACTTTGCTGCTATAGAAAACACCCTTCATTATGATCGATGGATTGCCGATCCACATTATGATAACCGTAGTGATGATTTTTACATTGTATTAGATTCATCTATTAAAGAAGGTTGTCATAAATAACATATTATTCCTTTTGAAAATCCAAAAGACAATGAACATATTTTTATATCATCATGTAACAATTTTGGATCTGTAGCAAATACTAAGGATAGTCTTCAGTTTTCAGATTGGCAGGCAAAGGGAAATCACAACACATATTGGGAAAAAGATGATGAGCCAATTTTTTCATCATGTGACAGTTCTGGATCTGGAGCAAAGGTTGAGCTATCTACATTCAACACTGAGATCAATGAAAGCAGTCATCAACACTAGCAGGAACAACAACATTTCAGTTCTCAGTTGGAACAACAAGAGTACTATCTTTCTACTTGTGAACATGTTGTTTCAAATTATGATGAAGAACAAGGTGATATTTTTCCAAACCTTTTTCAAGATCCTATTGATAATTCTTCACATGAATCTTCATCCCTGTCATTAGAATTGGATCATGATGTTCCCATTTTTGACAACTATAGTGATGAAGAAGAATATTTTAAGTTTTGTGGAGATTTGTTTGCTTCTGAAATTTCACTTAGTTCTACTTTTCAACAAAAGGATGATCAACTATGTATGCATGTTATGATTGATGAAAATTGTGAATCTAAAGTTCAAAAGTTCAAAGAAGATTAATATTGCAAATATTTCATTGTTGGAGAGGGTGATCAAATTTTTGTTCATGATACATATTTTCAGACTCAATTTTCATTTGATCATTATCAAGACAGTGATGTAGAAGATCCAGAACATACTTATTATTTTCTCCATAAATTTTCAGTTGTAATATGCCATTACATCAGAGTGATGAATCTAAGTCACAAGGATATGGTGAAGGAGAGAAAAAAGTTTTAGATCAACAGTTAATCATACAAGATTTTTCGTCAAAGGGAGAACAATTCACATTCAACATCGATATCAGTGAGAGCAACCAACATCACTTCAATTTTTAGTTAGAACAATAGCTTAAAGAGGCATTTCTTTCTAATTTTGATGACCCTATTGCAGATTATTTGGAGATTATGAGAAACTTAAATATCAAAATATTTTTGTCAGGAGAAGGACAATTCTGCCATCTTTTTCAATTGCATTTCTGCTTTTTATGGTTTCTTATATTTTTGGGGTCAAAATCAAGCATGATGTCAGTAAATCATTTTCTTACATGGCTTCATTGGAAGCATGATTTCACTTGATAAGAGGCAGTACAACTGATTAGCATACGAAATAAGCTCGCTACCCGGGCATTTCATTTCTTTCAGTTTGTAGCAGAAATATCAGTTAGCTTATGTGAATAAAGGCAGGTCTTGAGGATGGAAGTTTTTCAGGGTGTACAAAGATCATTTGCACAAGTCTCGAGAATTCTCAGAGATCGGTTGCACAGGCCAAATGACTCCATGCCCAATGGAACACTAGAGTTTAGGTTATGTTTGAGTTTTTTCCAAGAAAAGCATCAGATCTGTGGTCCTTGAAACCTCATAGGGAGGATTTCATCCCCAATAGGAGCCAAATGTTATCTCCTCAAATAAAGTTTTCAAAATTTATTTCATTAAGTGATAAGAAAGCCATTAGGAAAAACTTTATTAAATTTTTTCAGGGTCATTTTAATGAGTTCTAACTTGTAAATATTTTTGAAAAACTTTGGAGTGAGTCTTTACTTCAAAAAAATTGAAAAACAGGTTTTGGTGGCTAAGGACTATTTCAAAATGGTCTCTAAGCCACCAAAAGATCCTCTTTTGGTGGCTTAAATGCAATTTTCGGGGCTGTCTAAGCCACCGAAAGCACAGAGTAGTTTAAAACGACTATTTTGATCAGTTAAATCCCATGACCGCCAAAGTACAAGGATGTGATGGCACAATAGCTGCCGAAATCGATGGGAATGATCCAATGGTGATCTGGTAATTATTGTAAAATTATGATTTGATAAGATTTGACTAACCCTAAATCTATCAAACCCTATATCTTTGCAGCAACTGCAGAGAACCATGTGTTTTAGATGCTCTATTTCCTTCTGTGCTTGGAGGAACATGTTCCATATTTGGTACATTTGATTGTGGTAAAACTATCATTACTCCTACAAACAAAGGCATATCTCATCATAGTTGCTGTAGGAAATAAAACATGATCAAAAGGTGTTGGATCAAATAAGGTGCTATTTGGTTTTGAAACAAATACATACTAAAGAGATACAACACTGATTTCTGCAACTTATTTGAAGCAGCCCTGAACTTAAATGAACAACCTTGAAGATCAAGAAGCTGAGAGGAAACATATTTTTGAAATTTTGAAAGTTATTTTCAAAACAGAGCTTTCAGTGGCTTAGGAAGGATTTCACAGCTGCCCTTAGCCACCAAAAGCATATCTTTCGGTGGCTTACAGGCTAGAAATGTTGGCTCCTTAGCCATCGAAAGCGCGGAAAATTGTAGATTGCTCTTCTTTTTGCTCAGATCGATTATTTTTGTTTCCAGATCATGTGGGGATGGTTTTTAATAAAATATAATAATTAAAGGGATACAAAACATCATCCCTTTTCATATTTTGAGGTAGATGATGAGGCAAGAAGACTAAGTGGTCTTTCTTTTTTTTGGTAAAAATGCACAGATTTTAGTCAAAAAGTCAAATTTCGACTTGGCAAAAGTGTATTCAAGAGAAGATGATGACTATTACTTAAATATATTATCAAGTCTCATCCATGGGTGCAGGTGGCACTTCATTTCATCATTGGAAACATTCTAGGAATCAAATCCTAAAATGTAGGTATATGACTAGATTTGGAAATTTGGATTTTCCTATTTTAGTCACCTTCTTGGGAGACAGATCCTGATCATTTGGAAGAGTATTTTTCGAAACTAAAGGAGGTATTTCATAAGAACGGACTGATATTCAATAAACTCTCTCCGTTTCCCAAGATCTATTTGTATTTGGAGGATATATGTGAATCTTGGAGCAGCGTATTTCCAGAAATTAAAAACTCCGTTTTTCCTGTTTTAGTCACTAACTTTGAGGACAGATTATGATGAGCTGGAAGAGTATTTTTAGAAACTGAAGGAGGTATTTCATAATAACGGGATGATATTTAATAAACTCTCTTATTTTCTGAAGATATATTTGTATTTGGAGGATATACGTAAATCTTGGAGCAACATATTTCCAGAATTTTCTATCTTTTCCAGCCACCTCACAATTTCGAATTTGAGATAGGAAAAGAGGTTATCAGATCCATCTTTTGAGGATCTTGAAACTAATTTGTAAATATTATTTAAGCTCATAGATTAAAGAGGCAAAATAATTTTTGAATATGGGGACTTGACCACTACTATTGTATTCTTTAGACTTTTTGAATACATATTAGACATAAGCTTCTTTTGCCATTTTTGTTCAGACTTTCACATTCCCTCTTATCTTACTTGTATCTGAATATTATGTTTGTTGTTTATTGTTTGTCTAATGTATGATAACTGTCAACTTGTCATTACATCCATAAACATATAATCTGCAAGTACTTCACTTATTTTATTTGGCCGTTCATATGTACTTTGTGTATATGTTTCTGCTAGTATTATAGGTATTCTCCATACTTTCACTATTTATTAAACCTTCTGAACACCTTTGGTTGAAAACCTTATATTTATGAAAGTATTCATATATTTCTAAAGTGTGTGAGATTTTATTGAGTCATCCATCTCAATCCATTTGATTAAAACATTGAGAAATTAGTAAGTTACCAAGCTTCTTCAAAGTACAACCTATAAGAATTTCTTGGAGTGATAACACTAGGTCTATTACAAAGTTACAAATCAGATTTGTATGATGAAATTGTTGAGGTTGAGGTACAATTTGGTGCATGGTTGATGCACTTGTTTATGGTACAGGTTGATTACATTTTTAGGTACAAGTTGATGCATGGTTGAAGCATGGTACAGGTTATTGGTGCAGGTTGATTGGTACATGTTTACAATAGTATATATCACAATGATAGTGTGATAGTGGTTCCATCATTCTACTTATACATCAAGGCGGTTGGATGGGGCAAGGACAGGCGGTTGTAGCCATCTTCTGATTGTAGCCAGAGAACACAGGGGGTTGTAGCCTCCTTTTGGTTGTAGCTAGAGAATTGGGGAGTTGGAGCTTCCCTCGGGTTGTAGCCTAAGAAACTAGAAGGTTGGAGCCTGATTCTAGTTGTAGCTAGAAAACAAAGGAAGTTGGTTCTGCCAATGAATGTAATTCTTCAAGACATATAAAAAAAACATTATGTGGTTTTCTCCCTCTTTGGGTTTCCATGTAAAAACATCGGTGTACTGTGTATGTGTATGATTGTTCATTTGTTCATTTTTTATTTACTCTACAAATATTGGATGATAATGCTACATTGATATAACACTTGCATTATATGGTTAAAAACAATTAGATTTCTCTATTATTTATTCACCCCCCCTCTCAGTAATCCAATAATTGGTTTCAGAGCGGTTTTCTTCAGAAATCAGTTTAACCACTGAAAGGTAGATCATGGAGAGAAACAACATGTATAAAAATGGAATACCACAGTTTGATGGACATAAGTATACATTTTGGAGCATAAAGATGAAGACATATATACATGCACATGGATTTGAAACTTGGTAATCAATTGTAGATGGATAGACAACACCAGTAGTTTCGTCGACAAATGACAAAGCGTTGAAACTCGGTCACTTATGAATGCTCTTGGAGAATCGGTATTCACCAAAGTTCCACATTGTAAATCTGCTAAAGATATTTGGGACAAACTTCGAAATATTTATGAAGGAGATTCAAAAGTCAAGCAGCAAAGCTTCAAACTTACAGAGGCCAGTTTGAACAACTAAAGATGAAGGAATATGAGAATATTGTAGCTTACTTTTACGAGTCGATGAAATAGTAAATGCAATCTTGGGATTGAGAGAAGAAATCAAAGAATATGTAATCGTTCAAAAGGTTTTAAGATCTCTTCCTATGAGATTTGACCCTAAGATATTAGCACTAGAAGAAAGAGAAGATCTAAACTCAATAAGCATGAATGAACTACATGGAATCTTCACAGCATATGAAATGAGAACTGGATATGAAAATCCAAATATAAAAGAAGCATCCTTCAAAGAATCTAAAAGGTTAAAGAAAAAGGGAAAGAAAAATGAAAAATAACACAACAACAGTAGTAACATCTCGGAAGATGATGAAGAAGCGACCAACTTTGTCAAAAGATTGAACAAGGGAACCAACGACAGGTATAGAGGTAAGCTTCCTTTGACTTGTTTTAATTGTGATGGTATTGGTCATTTTTCTAACAAATGTCCTCATAAGAAAAAGAGAAATGATGAAGGTTACTCAAATAGAAAACAAACATATAAAGGCAAAATAACCACAAAGAAAGTTTTCAAGAAAATATTATGCACCAAAGAAGGCATCTGATCATCAGATGAAGATGAAGTCAGTGACAGTGAGACATAAATATTTATATGCAAGGCAATAGAAGACTTTGATAAAGACTTTGAAGAAGAATATGAAGAGGCCGAAGAAGAATATGAAGAGGAAGAAGTTGACTAGTGAGAAGAATTGTTGTGTTCCATAGAAGTTATCAGAAGATAAAAGAAGAAAAACAAGAAACTACAAGTGGAACTAGAAAATAAAGAAGACACTCAAGAACTAGAACAAATGATCACAAATTTGAAGCTTCAAATTGAAGAAGATAAAAGAATTGAAGAAGCACTCAAACAACAGCTAGAAGGAAGAGACATGATCATTGGAAATTTGGAAGCATAAATTGTCACATTAAGAAAGGATCTTCAAAAGAAAAACATGCAAAACAACTCAAAAGTTTTGAATGGCATTATCAACAGTCAAAAACCTCATCATGACAAGTCCGAACTTGGATAAAATCATAAAGAAAAGGGATCAAGCTCCAAAACAATAGAAAAAGAAACATATCCAAAAAGCCACGCAAAAACAATCAAATGGTATAGGAGGGTCTACAAAGAAAATTAAAGGGACACTCCTCCACCGAGAAGATTCAAATTTCAGAATCAATGACTGACATAAACAAATAGGCCTCAGGAAGAAGAAGGATTCATAAGAGTACCTCATTTCAGAATATCTTCAACTCCCAGGTATCAAACTATATTTTTTGGTTTATGTTATGCATGTAATAATTTTGGACATAAATATGTGAATTGCAGAGCTAACAATAGGAACATAAACAACTTTGAAAGTCATACACAAAAGGATTATCCAAGAAGGCCTAGTGAAACACAGAGAAGAAGTTACAATAGGTTTGAATCTTTGAGCACTAAAGTGGAATGCTACAAATGTAACAACTTTGGACACATGGCCAAAGATTGCAGAATGATAGTCCCTCCTAGAGAAACACAACAGAAAAACAATAGTCATAGACATGAACCTTAGAAAAGGACATGGATAATAAAGCAAAATCAATATAGCAATGAAGAATGCAAACTCACTCTTTAAGCTAAGTAGAAGAAACTTGGTTGGTATGTTGATAGTGGTTGTTCACAACACATGACATGTGATAGAGACATGTTTCTTACATTAAGAAAGGAAAGAGATGGATCATTCTCCTTCGGAAATGATGATTCAGCTAAAATCATTGGAAAAGGCACAGTCAGAATTGGGAACAAAAATACCAAGGAAGAAAATGTTTTACTAGTAGAAGATATGAAATATATTCTTATAAGTGTGAGTTGAATGTGTGACCAAGGTCATAAAGTTACCTTCGATTCAAAAAAGTGAGAGATAAGAAAAGAAGGTTCAGGAAAATTGATTGCAACAACTGCGAGAACTTCAAGCAACATAAATGTATCAAGTGAAATTGGAAATGAAAATTGTTTCCTAGGAAAGGAAGATGAAAGTTGGCTATGGCACAGAAGAATGGGTCACATACATTTTGATAACCTTGTCAAATTCATCAAAAGGGAAGAAGTTAGATAAATTCCACAGATCACAAAACCAACCAACACTTTATGCAAGCATTGTTAACAAGGAAAGCAAACAAAGACTAGGTTTAAATCAAAAGAATATTCAATGAAAAGACCACTAGAAATTGTGCATATTGATCTAGTTGGACAAACTACAACAAAGGGTTTAAAAGGTGAGAAATACTTTATGTTATTAGTTGATGATTATACAAGAATAACTGCAGTTTTCTTTCTCATGACTAAGTCAGAAGCTTTTGAAAACTTCAAGGTCTACAAGGAAATGGTTGAAAATGAAATGGATTCAAAAATAAATGCCCGAGATATGATAATGGAGGAGAGTTCACTTCAAAGGAATTTATGGACTACTACATCAGGCATGGAATAAAAAGGAAATTATCTGTTGCTAGGACACCTCAACATAATGGAGTTGTTTAAAGAAAGAACGAGACAGTACATGAAATGGCTTGAACAATGATAATGGATTCCAAATTGACAGATATCTTTTGGACATAGGCAATGCATATAACAATTCACATTCAAAACAAAGTAATGCTAAAAAAAAACACTGACAAAACTTCCTATGAGCTATGGAAAGGAAGACCAACAAATATGAAGCACTTCAGATTTTTTGGAAGAAAATGCTACATCAAAAGAGAAGATGGAAGAATGGGAAAGTTTGACTCTCGTGTGGACAAAGGAGTACTTTTTGGTTACTAAAGTACAAGGAAAGCATATAAGTGTTACAACCTGAGATTGAACAAAGTTGTGGAAAGAATCAATGCAACAATTGATGAAATAGGTAGACAAGAATTAAAAGAAGAAGAAAATTAATCAATGGAACAACTTTACGAAGAAGAAGAAGAAGATGAAAAAGACATAGAAGGGGAAGATGAAGAGGATCTGGTAGAAGCATAAGAGCAAGTTCAACAAGTGCTTCCAAAGACACCTATCAGATGAGTACAAAATAATCATCCTTCAGATCATATTATCGGAAACAAAGATGCAGGAGTTGAGACTAGAAGAAGAATTTGTTCACTAGAACAAACGCACCTAGCACTCTCATCTACGATTGAACCAACTTGTTTTGAAGAGGCCATCAAGGATGAATTTTGGAATAAGGCCATGGATAAAGAATTGGATCAAATAGATAAAAATGACACTTGGGAATTGGTTCCAATACCAAAGGATAAGAATGTGATTGACACAAAGTGGGTAAACAGGAATAAATTGAATGAATATGGGCAGGTTACAAGGAACAAAGCTAAATTGGTATGTAAAGGATATGCATAGGTTGAAGGAATCAATTTTGAAGAGACATTTCCCCAGTTTCCAGAATGGAAGCAATCCAATTTATTTTAGCTTATGCATGCTCCAAAAATATTAAAGTGTATCAGATGGATGTAAAATCATCTTTTCTGAATGGGGAACTTGAATAAGAAGTCTACATTGAACAACCAGAAGAATTTCAGTTGTTAGAGAACCCAGATTATGTGTGTAAATTAAAGAATGTCTTATATGGTATAAAATAGGCTCCTAGAGCATGGTACTCTAGATTGGATATATATCTACAATAGGTGTTAATGTTTAAGCCATTATTATAGTTGTTTGCATTTAATTAGATAACAATATCATAATCCAAGATCACTGAGAAATACACAATCACAAGAAAACCCAACAAAACTTCCGTAATATAGATAGCCAATACAATGCCAAGAAATATCTTAAACTAATACATAAATTCCTCTCCCAGATATGCACCACTCTCTCTCTCCTTCTTCTCCAACAACAGATCCAAAACTTGTCTCTCAATGAGCAAGTGAGTTGTGTGTCTAAGTGAGGCGCTATCCTCCTTATTTATATTGGACTGGAACATGTGAAGTGTCTCTTCACTGGCAGGGCCGACTTCTCCCACTCGGTGGTTATAACCACCTTAATTACATTTTGGGGCCTCTTTAATATCTGTTGGGGCCGACTTCTTATTCTGCCTATTATAATTAACATTTTACCAATATGAAAAAGGGGATTTGGTCCTATTACAATAGTCGAAACGATCAATCCACAATGGGGATTGATCCAATGAATAATATATCAAATAATAATAAGAATACTCTTTGAAGTTACATTATTTCAACACTCCCCCTTAACAATAAGGGTATTCTTCAACAACATCATGAGAGAGAGAGAGAGGACAACATCATCAACAACATCAAGTGGGTGAGAGGATAGCATCATCAATATCATCTTGGAACACTGACTGACGTATCTATAAATCATCGGAATTTTTCTTCATTGGCAGCATTGTTATTCTCAAAGGAATGCCATCATCATCTGTATCAATATGTATTAGTATAAAAATTGATACATCATCATCATCACAGCACAAGGTTGGCTCATCATAATACAAGACTGGCTTTACGTCACAGTTGTCAAGATTGAAGCTCAGTACTTGTCTCATCTCAATGTCTTGCTTTATGTCATAGCACTCAAGCTGGAAGCAATATACTAGACTAGCTTTACGTCACAACTATCAATATGGAAGCACAATACTAGTCTCATCTCATCGTCTTGCTTTACGTCACAACACTCAAGCTGGAAGCAAGATACTCGTCTTGCTTTATGTCACAACCATCAGGTTGGAAGCAGGATGCTATTCTGGCTTTACGTCACAAATATATAGCTGGAAGCTTAGTGCTAGTCTCATCATATCATATTGCTTTACGTCACAACCATCAGGTCAAAAGCAAGGTACACATCCTGATTTACGTCACAACCATCAGGTTGGAAGCAGGGAACTAGACTTGCTTTACGTCGGAGCTATACATCCAGAAGCATAGTACTAGTCACAAATCATCTTGCTTTACGTCGCAACCATCAGGTCAGAAGTAAGGTACTCATCCTACTTTACGTCACAACCATCAGGTTGGAAGCAGGGAACTAGACTTTCTTTATGTCACAACTGTACAGCCGGAAGCATAGTACTAGTCACACATCATCTTGCTTTACGTCGCAACCATCAGGTCAGAAGCAAGGTACTCGTCCTGATTTATGTCACAACCATCAGGTCGGAAGAAAGGTACTCGTCCTGCTTTACGTCACAACCATCAGGTCGGAAGCAGGATACTAGACTGGCTTTACGTCACAACTATCTAGCTCGAAGCATAGTACTAGTCATTTCACATCAACTTGCTTTATGTCACAACCATCAGGTTGGAAGAAAGAGATGTATCATCACAACATATACTCCCCCTTTTGAGGAGGGTCCTTTCAGACTATACCAATCTTATCTCGAAAGTAATCAAACTTTATACGAGATAGTGGCTTGGTCAACACGTCAGCAACCTATTCATCCATGCTAATGTATTGGAGCTTTAAGGCTCCTCTTTGCAACATGTCACGGATGTAATGATAATGGATCTCTATGTGCTTCGACCTATCATGGAATACAAGATTCTCTGTCATCTTTATGAAGCTCTGGTTGTCACATAGAATCAAGGTTTCTCTCATCTCTAAGTCAAAAAGGTCAGTCAACAACTTTTGAAGCCATATAGCTTTGCAGGTGACAAAACATGCAGCAATGTATTCTGCTTCCGCTGTGCTGAGAGAAATACTAGATTGCTTCCTACTCTGCCACGAGATCATAGCTGATCCAAAACTGAAACAACATCCTGAATTTCTTTTCCTATCAGAAACACTTCCTGCCCATTCTGCATCAGTATATCCACTCAATGTGAAACCATGATCTCCATCATAGCTGATACCATAATCTATTGTACCTTTAAGGTACCTCATCACATGTTTTGTATCCACTAGGTGACCACGTCTGGGTTCTACCAGAAACTGACTCAAGGTATTCACGGAAAAACAAATGTTTGGTTTGGTGTTCGTCAGGTACATCAGTGATCCAATAATATGTCTATACAGTGTGGCATCAATCAACTCTGACGAAGTATCGACCAACAACTTCAACTTTGCTTCCATGGGTGTATTCATGGGCTTGCATTCCAACATGTCGAATCTCTTCAAGATTTTGACCGTGTACTTCCCTTGGTTAAGGAAGATCCTCTCAGGACTCTACCATACCTCAAGACCTAATAAATAATTCATTAGACCAAGGTATTTCATTTCAAATTTCGAGGCAAGTCTCTTTTTACATTCAGTGATGAGATTTTCTTCTCCAGTTAAGAATAAGTCATCCACATATAGCAGTAACATTACTGGCTCATTGTTCATGATTTTGAAGTAGAGGTTAGAGTCTTCTTTACTCTTGGTAAGGCCTAAGCTCGTCAAGAAACTATCTATGTGGCCATACCAAGCTATAGGAGCTTGCTTCAATCCGTATAGGGATTTCTTCAATCTGCAGACATGAGACTTCCTGTCTTCAACCTCAAATCCTTGAGGTTGCTCTATATACACTTCCTCTTCGATGACACCATTTAGGAAAGTTGTCTTCATGTTCATCTGGTGCAACTTCCACTTCATCTTAGCTGCAAGAGCTATGATGGTTATGATCGAAGTGTATTTGGCCACAAGAGTGAATGTCTCTTCATAGTCAATGCCTTCCTTCTAGGAAAAGCCACGAGCGACAAATCTTGCTTTATACTTCTCAATACTTCCATCAGCAGCATGTTTTATTTTGAAGAGCCATCTAGAGGATACCACATATTTATTCTTCAGTCTGGGAACTATTTCCCATACTTTGTTCTTCATTATGGATTGGTATTCCTTTGTCATGGCATCTGCCCATTCTTTCCTCTGAATGGCTTCTTCAAAGTAGGTAGGCTCCTTTTCTAGGAGATCACACATCAAATCCGTATAACTGGAGAATGGCTTTGGTCTTTTCACCTGTCTCATAGTTCCTTGGGGAACACCGTACTTCTCTCCATCTTGAATAAGATCTCTAGCCCAAGCTGGCTTTCTTTTATGGAGGATCGTCATCTAAGGAGGTTCTTGCACTTCTACTATATCATGGTATTCTAGAAGTTCCTCATCAGGGGAAGTTACGACTTCCCTCACTGGTTCTGCAGCTCTAGGAACCTCCCTCATTGCAGTACCAGGGATTACGGGTTCCTCTTCATATACTTCTTCAAGCTGGCATAGTTTAGATTTCTTAAGCACTGCATCTTCATCAAAGTTCATATCCCTGCTAATCTTAATGTGATGTTGACCTGATATATAGATTCTAAAGGCCTTAGAGACCTCACAGTATCCCACAAATATTCCCTTCTTTCCTGAAGGGTCCAACTTGTTTCTCTTTTCTTTAGGTATATGAATAAACACTGGACAACCAAATATTTTGAGATGGATTACCTCTGGCTTCTTTCCGGTGAACATCTCTTCTGGTGTCTTGAGCCCAAGTGCACTATGGGACAATCTGTTCTACACATATACAACTTCCATTGCTGCTTCTTCCCATAAGCACATAGGAAGATCTTGATCATGGATCATAGTCTTCACAACTTCTAGTATGGTTCTGTTCTTTCATTTAGCTACACCGTTTTGTTGGGGATTATAGGGAGTAGTGAGTTCTTGATCCCAACATATTTGCAGAATTTCACAAAATCTTCTGAGGTATATTCTCCTCCATTATCTGACCTGAGTATCTTAATCTTTCTTTCATAAAGGTTCTCTATCAAGGATTTGAATTCTTTGAACTTGCTGAACACTTCATATTTAGTTTTGAAGAAATATATCCAGGTTTTATGAGAGTAATCATCAATGAATGATACATAATATACATACCCGCTAATGGAGGATGATGGCATTGGGCCACATACATCTGAATGGATGAGTTCTAGGACTCCTTCTGTCTTGTTGTCCCTCTT
>ML800423.1:221034-233876 GCA_009831015.1 Picea engelmannii
TATGCTTCTTTCTCATTTTATGTATGATGCACATCTGATTACAGTTTGATTTGGATATATATATTGTGTAAACATTTAGCGCAAAGGCTCTTGTTTCTATATTACTCTCACCACTTTTTTCACACATTCACACAGCTAGTCTGGCATCATAGGGGAACCACAGAACCCCCATTGTTCACGATGCTTGCTCAACCTCCCTCCTATCTTAGGGGGAGTATCTGGTCATGCTCTCTCATTGGCACCTCCTTCACACACTCCTATGAGTGCTACTATCTTAGGATCAACTTTGCTTGGTTCTACATTACTTGGGTCAACTTCCCAAGGTCATCCGTTCACTCGCTCTCCTTTACACGGAAGCGGGGGACCCACTTCCTCTCAAGGAGGGAGCACCAACCCACCTAGCCCCTCTCAAGGGTCAGGTTCACAAAACACTATGGCCGGAGATAATCCTCCCCCCCACTACAGATGCCATATTTGGCCTCTCTCAACATACCGGATCTCACTAAACTCACCAATGATCCTATATTGCATGATCCCACATGGCCTGTAATGCCAACCAAATTACCTTTAGACATACCAAAGTTTGAAGGAAAGGCAGGCGATGATCCTTCCAACCATGTCATGACCTTTCACCTATGGTGCTCCTCCAACAACATTATGGATGATTCCATCAGACTGCGATTATTTTAACGCACACTCACCGACCCATTAGCAAAATGGTATGTCGAAGAAACATCAGGGTCCCATGCAACCTTTGAGTCATTGGCCAAAGAATTCTTGACCTTCTTCCAATTACCCATATGCCATGACAATGGTCTAGAACTACTGTCTAACTTCAAACAAACCTCATCCACACACATCGCTGACCACATTCATGAGTGGCGTAGGCGACGTAGTTTGTGCAAAGCAGAAACCACCAAGCAACAATGTCTCGACTGGTTTCTTAGATCCCTTGTCTCCTCGGTAAGGATGTAGCTTCCACCTTCTTCCAATCCGAAGAGGAAGCCATCAGAAAGTCCCAACAGTATGACCTCATCTATGCACAGTCAGGATACTTATACACGGTACTTCCTGATCTTCCAAAACCTGTGCCATTTGACCAAGACAAACCTGGGATGTCTCACTCAGCAGACAGACTGATCGATGCCACCACACACCACGGTCCACAACCCAAACCACCACCGATGTATGGCACACCTCAATACCCACCGGCATACGGGGGTACTTATTATTACCCCCCACCTCCTTATCAACAACCATACCTTGTTGCTATACCTCCACCTATCAGTGGACCACCGCCGGCACCTCCCATGCATCCACTGCTTCCAACAACCAATGGTACTCCCTCAACATCAGCTTATAGTACTAGTGAAAGCACTATGCCTTCCTATGTACCTTATGGATCGGTACCACCACAAAATCCATACTTCCCATTTCCTGGTCCTCCACAACCCATGGCTCCCCCACACCCTCATGCGGGGGTAGATTTTGTTCAACCCTTTGCTGCTCAACAATACCAAAGTTTTGAATAGTTGAATATAGACAACCCAACTCATCCATCGAAAAATGCCAAGAAGAAAGGATGAAACAAGAATAACAACAACCCATGTCAAGGCGGGAATCAACCCCCACAACACCAACCCACTGGGGGCAACCAGAACCGAGGGAACCAAAACCCCCAAGGGGGGAAATAATAATAATAAATGCCAAGGGAGAAATAATGTTAAAACCATCTTCCCTTGTGCCCTTTTTGGTGAGTTCAACCATTACACTCATCATTTCCCCCAGATCACCGATTTCAAATGGTTGAAAGACTCTGGTAGTCTTCCCCATTCTCCTGCACAACCTGCCCCTCAGCAGGCACCACAACAATATGTGCAACAACCCCCTCCCACCGTGCTGCAAAATCCTATTCCACATCAAGGTGTGATGAACACCCAACAAGACACACAACATCCCCCACCTCAGATGGGACAATACCTCAACCCCAACAATCCAGCAGATCGTACAATTCCCCTCACCAGTGAGGAAGAAATCCTTCTGCAAACGCGTAGTCGTCAATATCATGCACCCGTTGAGTCTCCTTCCATCCCTCCAGAAACAAACCCGACACCGATGGGACCCCCATTAGTGATCCCTCGCCCTTCCTCCGAACCATCGCTTTGCATTCCTCACATCCCATTGCTCAGGAATGTCCACAACCCACAAGCTAGGGCAGATCATAACTACAGTTTGGTAGACGACTTAGCGCAATCCCCAGCTGCCATGTCAGTCTTGGAAGTCCTACAGACTTGTCCTACACAGCAGAAATCATTACTTTCCGCCTTGGGGGCAGTCGACCCTGCAGATACTCGACTCATCACCTTTGATATAGACAGTGGAGAACCTCGTCTTCCCGCCCTGATCACTTTTCAAATACCAGTAAAAATACGGAACATCACAGTTCATCAATGTATCATCGATGAAGGTGCATCTACATGCATCATGTCCAAAACAGTATGGCAAAAAATTGGTTCCCCGGAACTCATACCCTCTGCCATCACATTACGAGCTTATGACGGACGACCATCCTCTCCTGAAGGGATCTTCCAAAATGTCCCCGTCGAACTCGGGGGCAAGACTATTCTCATAGATATCGAAGTTATCGACGCCCCCCTTGATTATAATATCTTGTTCGGTCATAGCTACATGTACGCTATGAAGGCAGTGGCATATTCCATCTTTCAGACAATGATGTCCCCCCACAATGGGAAGATCATGACCATTGACCAGGTCTCACATTATGAGCCCAACCCATCTGCCAACATCGATAACATTATTCCTCTCATCCACACAAACCAAGATGCATATCCACTCATCGAGATGGGTCCTGGGATTTTTAAAGATCCATCCTTGTTAGGGATGTACCATGGAGCAACACCACTCCTTCATCCTGCTAATCAGGTATGCATCATATCATCTAACGGAACTCACACAGAGGATACCCTTCCTCCTATAGAGGCTTCTGTCATATCTGACGTCCCAGTCATCACAGAAACCCCTCCTCAAAACCCTCCTGGACACTCATCGACCCCACCAGTCCATGATTCCATCTCTCCCCAAGGACATAGTCCAGTTTGGGAGACAGTTCCCCAACCCCTCACTCAAATTCCCTTCTTTTACCCTCCACCCAGTATAGAATCTTTTCAGGTAGCCACAATGCTCACACTACCCAACATGGTGTTATCAATCCCAGTGTGGTATTTACACCCACCTGAGATGGTCCCTCGACCATCCCTTCCCCCTCAGGAAGGAATCCCCATGACGATTCCCATCCTTACCCCCACTACCCCCCCACTNCCATGCATCCCACCACCTTGCGCACTATGTGAGAAAGAGGGCCACCAAACCAACAACTGTCCATCACTACCTAAATTACAGAATTTGATCCCCCTCAATCAAACTCCACCAACACCCGCCACTACTACTAATCCCACCACTACCACCCACCCTTCCAGTAGTAAAGGGTTGAGGACAAAATATGCTTGTGCTATATGTTCAGAGTATGGCCATTATACCCATCATTTCCCAGCACTGCCACGCTTTCGATAGACATTAGCCACCGTACGTCAGAACTTCCAGAACAACCCCAGCCCTGCTACGTCCTCCTCAACAAATATCACTGACATTTGTTATGTCACTACTTCAGTCAATGAACATATGAGACACCCTTTCTTTCTCTGCGATTCATTAGCTCATTTTACATACCAGTGTCCTATGATCCATGAATACAGGCAACGTCAATTGGCCCTGCTTCACCGACCCGCAGAGGCGATAATTGACATTACCTCGTCACTAGAGGATCTTCATGTCATTTCTCCCGAGCCCGAGGCACTCCCAACGCCTCCATGGTTCTTCAATGATGTCTCTGAGGATTTACCCTGCAACCCCCCCAACTCTCCTACTCATCCCCCCCGGACACTCTCCACCCAACCACCACGGCTACCCCTCAGTACTTCAATATATGGTTTATGTCGAGTGAACCCTCCCCGTCTCCTAGCATTGTTCCCCCTGCTTCTTCATCAGGGGGAAACCACACTTTCACCGAGATCACTCCTCATGACCCCTTGTATTTCCGGTGTTTCCAATGCGATGAGGAAATACTGGAAGAGCTAAACCACCTGGACTCTCCCTGGGATGCGCTACATCACCGCACACTCTTCTCTCCACAGGAAGCCCCCATGCCTCCTAACCAAAACCCCATTTACGCGATTGAAACCAAAGATTTTATCCCATCAGGGCCTATCGATTGGTTCAACAATCCCATTCCTGCTCCTGATTCTTTTGAAGAAGGTAATATGGCCAACATTTCCCCCACCATCAAAATCAACATTTCCATTAAAAATGGCCTCGTCGAAGAAATCATCATTGGAGCTGCTTGCACTCCTCAGGAAATTGACTCATATAAAGCCCTCTTCCAGAAATATAGGGATATTTTTTCTTGGTCATACACGAAAATGCCTGGACTCGATCCCTCTATTGTCGAACATCGCATCGACACCTGGCCCGACATCACACCAGTTCACCAAAAATAGCGACCGCTACACCCATCCAAAGCCGCGGCTATCAAAGCCAAAATTGACAAATTACGCGCTTCCGGGTTTATTTACCCCATCGCTTATACCTCAAGGGTTTCCAACCCTGTACCCATCGACAAAAAACAGGGCACTATCCACGTTTTCAAAGACTTTCACGATCTCAATAACGCATGTCCCAAAGACAACTTTCCAACTCCTTTCATCGATCAAATTATCGACGACTGCATCGTCCACGAGGCTCTCTCCTTTATGGACAGATTCTTTGGCTATAACCAAATTCAAATCCACCTAGCCGATCAGTATAAAACTGCATTCACCACCCCGTGGGGTACTTTTTCATATCGTGTCATGCCTTTCGGCTTAAAAAATGCCAGCGCAACCTTCCAGCGGGTGATGACATACATCTTTCACGATCTGGCTAATATCATCCTCGCCTACTTGGACGACCTCACAGCTCGATCCAAGAAACACACCCAGCATCTTGATGATTTACGAATCATTTTTCAATGGTGTCGTCAGTACAACATCCGCTTGAATCCTCTCAAGTGTGTGTTCTGTGTCACCGCAGGGCGCCTCCTTGGTTTTATTGTTTCCCAAAGCATTATTACCATAGACCCCCTCAAAGTCCAAGCTATCACCGAAATTCCACCTCCCCGAAATTTACGACAACTTCAGAGTCTACAGGGAAAAGCTAACTTTCTTAGACACTTTGTCCCAGATTACGCCATACGTGCACATGGTTTCCTCCGCTTACTACGTCACGACATCCCTTTTCATTGGGACGACCATGCCCAACAGTCATTTGACGATCTTAAAGCAGCGCTTTCAAACGCACCTTTAATTAGTGCACCTGACTATAATTGCGACTACATCCTCTACGTATCAGCATTAGCTATATCAGTAGAAAGCGTCCTCGTCCAGCTCAGAGATGAAAATCGTGAACACGTCATTTATTACGTTAGTAAGAACCTCTCAGGACCACCCTTGAAGTATAAACACGAAGAGAAACTTTCTCTTGCAATTGTCCTCGCAGTCCAGAAACTGCACCATTACATTCTACTTCGCACCACAAAGGTCATCGCAGATTCCAACCCTATGAAGTACTTGCTCAGCCACCAGCAAGTTAATGGAAAATTCACTCGATGGATCATTATCCTTCAGGAGTATGACCTTGAGTTCTCAACACCTAAGAGTAAGAAGGCTCTCTTTCTCCCCGAACTTGTCATGACCCTCCCCTCTGACACCACCAGCGCCCCCGTCAACACCGACTTTCCCAATGAACATCTCTTTTACATCACTTCGGATGATCCTTGGTATGGCGACCTCCTCATCTACCTCCGAACTCAAAAGTTTGGTAACCACCTTTCACGAGATGATCGTCAACGTATTCGCCATCAGTCCCCCCGCTACCTTCTCATCGGAGACATCCTATACCGATGGGGCGTCGACACCATTCTTCGTCAATGCTTGACTATTGACGAGGCCGACAGAGTCTTAAACGACTGCCACAACAGCGCATGTGGGGGCCATCTTTCGGGTATATCCACTGCTCAAAAGATCATTCGAGCTGGTTACTTTTGGCCTACCTTGTTTCATGATTGCATTCATGCTGTGAAACGATGTGAGCAATGTTAGCTCTACGCCAACAAAGCCCGCGCTCCCCCTGCTCTCCTTCACCCTGTCATTACTGCTGACCCTTTTTGTAAATGGGGCCTCGACTTCATGACTTGTAATCCCCTCCCTAGCAATGGTCACAAATACATCATTGTCGCCGTTGATTACTTCACCAAATGGGCCGAATCTATGCCCACTTTCAGCAACACCGCTGACACTGCAACACGTTTTTTGTTTAACCACGTCATATCCCGCTTTGGAGTACCACTCCAACTTGTTTCCGACCATGGGAAACACTTTGAGAATGAGATCTTCGTCAAACTCTCATCTCAGTTAGGCTTCTCTCACGAGTTTGCCTCACCATATTACCCTTAGTCAAACGGACAGGTCGAGGCAGTTAACAATGTCCTCAAGACCATGTTACAATGCATGGTTAATAAACATAAAACCAATTGGCATCATATGTTATTTTCTGCTTTATGGGCTTATCGAACGGCTGTGAAGACCGCTACTTGTTTCACACCATTCCATTTAGTCCATGGGGTCGAGGCAACTCTTCCCATCGAGTGCGAAATTCCCACCTTACGCACCGCAATTGAGCTATTACCTGACACTGCTCCAATGGAGCAGCGCTTGCTGAACTTGGAGTCTCTGGATGAAGATCGTCGATCTTCCTTACAGAACAACGAGGCAACTAAAAAATGATCCAAGGCTACCTTTGATCGCCATGTCAACCTTTGATCATTCCGCAAAGGCGACCTCGTCCTAGCTTATGATATCGCTCATGATACCTTTGGCCATGGCAAATTTGAATCACTTTGGCATGGCCCATACATTATCCAACATTGCCTCACCAAAGGCACATACATCTTGGCCTCCCCCGAAGGCCTCTCTCTCAAAGAACCCGTCAACGGGTTATACTTAAAGAAATTTTACGCTTAAACGTAGTCATCCTACTTTAGGTCATTTCTTTTCTAGAGTTTTTAATATTTTTATCCTCCCCTCACATCTAAACTATCCATTGTACTATTGACAGATGCTTCCTCCACCAGCCTACTACATCGGTTACACCGACGACGTCAGCCGTTGGACACAAAATCTCGCTTCAGCTGCTTGGGCTCTCTACACCCCCTCACATGAAATGCTCCATTCAAGCGGCATATGTTTGGGGTCATCAACCAACAACCAAGCCGAATACACTGCTGTCATTGGCCTCCTGGCCGACGCCCAACATCATCATATTTGTCACCTTAGCGTCTTAGTCGACTCTCAACTAGTCGTGCTCCAGCTCAACAATGTGTACCGCGTCCGTGATCCTTGCCTCTTTCACAAATACCTGCAGGTTAGGCTTTTATCTCGACATTTTGATTCCATTACATTTACACATATTCCAAGACAATTGAATCAAATCACAGATAACCTAGCTAATCTTGTGTTAGACTGGCATATATCACATCAAGCTACCTCTACACATACATAAAAATATCAAAATCTTGTCACAACATATACATAGAATAGACATCATCAAAACATTAACCAAAAACATGTAAACACCACATAGATCTCCAAAAAAGTATACTCATGTATATATATATAGGTCTACAATGTCATTAGAATGTTTACATACAAAAATACATGTATCCGCAGGCCAATACAACACCTCGGTACAAAATGGGCTCACCAGCCTATATACAAAAAATAGATATACATCCAATACATACAGCACCACTCACGGTGCCTCTAAAGCACCACCACCTGCTCCTCCTTCAAGCGGAGGCGGCCCACCAGCACCTACCCCTGGAGGTGGTGGCCCACCCCCTACATGCCCCTCCTGCCCTGGTGACAGTCGTCCGCTCGTCATCGCAACAACCACTGCTGCTCGTCGCACAATGGCCCACCATGGAAGTGGAACCCCCACACACTGCTCTAGGAACGTCTCGTCCTAGATGCGAGACCATAGACCCTCAGGCACGTCCTGTAATACCATCTCTAGCCGATGGCGTATATCCTCAAAATCCACTCCGGCCACCGCCGGAGGAGCGTGCGATGGCCCAGCACCAGGGTCATCAAATCGGTGCCTCCTCGCTGCCCTCTCCAGATCAGCTGGTCACCCCGTGACGTCCTCACGTTGACGTCTCTCCCACTGCGACAGTCTCTCCAGCTCTTGGCGAGCCGACACTCTCTGCATCTCCACCTCGCGTCCACGAGGTGCCACATCTGCACATACAAACAACCAACAGATAGAATCAACATCTATATCAAAAACATATGGACTGCTATCTCAAAATATGACAAACAACATACACATCTACATCATCAATCCACATACCTCGATGATCAAAAACCTCTCCTGGAGGTAGCACCATGTCCGGATCATCCCGGAAGTCCACCCCGACATAGGGGTAATGAAAAATCACCTGTGGCATCTGCCTCCATACCTGTGTCGCCTCTGCCGAAAAGAAGTGGCCACCTTCGCCACCATCATGGCGAAGTAACACCGTTTACCACTGCCTCAGCCGCGGCTCTCGCACCCCAGGCGCACCCAAAATAATCCTCCGGTGCAACATCGACACCCTCTCTAGAAACCAGGCCACTAGGATGGGCCTGAACGCAAACTCCCCTGTATCAGTCGACCGACAGTGGTCCAACTGCGCCACCATCCTCGCATGTAGCGTAATACCCCAAGCGAAACGCTCACTCGCCAACACTCTCTCCAACACCAGAAGCTGGCCACCACTGATCCGCTGGGTCGCCAGTGACCCATATACTCGCACAATCATCCCTGCTATACAACGATGCGCCAGGGAATCAATAGCCGCAATGCTCACCACCGTCCCGGACGTAAAGTTCTGACCCGAACAATATCTCCGACCAATAGTCTCAAGAAGCGTACCCCTCGGCAGCACCGGCTCCGCCGATAGGGGCGTTCCACGAAAGGGAATCCTCGTCAAGAAATATACATCCTCCACCGTAGTGAAGGGGATCTGCTCTCCTTGCACGAGGAAGCAGTGCAGCTCCAGACTCCACATCTGGATTAGGAACTATAAAATATACTCCTATGCCCATATCAACAGGCACTCAAAGAACTTTAGCAGCCCACAGGCTGCCAAAGTTGCACGCACACTTGGCCCCTCAATGGCCACGACATCTTGCAGCTGGGACCAGTCTCGCTCTCGCCACCCCACTGACATCGTCACCCCCGTCCACCTGCAGAAAACATAGAGTCATATATCATCTCAAGCAACCATCAACAGCATAAAAAATACTCATTTTTATACACCTCAACCTCGCCTCCTAGGCACGGTTTTGTTACCCACAGGCGCGCACACATGCGCGCCTGTTCATTACACAGGTGCGCACACATGTGCGCCTGTTCATTACACAGGTGAGCACACATGTGCACCTGTTCACTACACAGGTGTGCATTAGTGCGCACTTGGTTGTTTCACAGGCGCGCTCCCATGCACACTTGTTCACCATACATGCACGCCTAGGTGCGCGCCTGTTCAACCCACAGACGCACACTTTTGTGCACCTGTTCAACTTACAGGCGAGCGCGCCTTAAATTCTCTCTACTGCGCTCCCATGCACGTATATCTGATGGACAGGCGCGCACATATGCACGCCTATCACCGGATCGCCCATGCATGTGGGGACCATATCCCCTAAATGTCCCTATACGACCCCCCGTACAGCCCCTACCCAAAAAATGAAATCCTATTTCTATGCAGGATGATCAGACCACTAACTTGAAGCTCGCTAACCACCAATCGGATGCCTCACCCTCCCCGAATCTCCAAATCTTCTTTGAAAACTGCTCGTCCAGTCACTATTGCAGCAGGTACAAATGAGGTGGCAATGTGGGCCCTACAGCTTTATATAGGCCTTTTTCCAAACTTCCACTCACCATTCTGGGAGCCCACAGTGTCCATTTTTCAATCCGTCTTCAGCCACAGGATCAACATCCAGTCACCTACAAATCAGCAGTCCCTGTGTCGCTTTTCATACTGAGCCCTCGGGGCACCTTTCTTTTTTTCATACCATGGTCAGGTACACATGCGCATAGTCACACTTATCAAATACATGCTCATATATTTGATTCTCTTCAGATATTGTTCACTTTGGGTATTTGGTTTTCGTGTGTGCAGGTACTTGCTCATCATCCATCGGCACCACCCCTACAGGTATATACTCAACACTGGCATGTAGTCTTTCCTGCTGTATCGCACTTTCATTTCCAGTCACACCCTCTGATGTTTACTTCTAGGATACCCATTCCTGGCTCTGCAGTACCCACACCTCCATTTTGTATCTTCGGTACTGTTACCCGGTAGCATTCTTACCCACATGAGTTGTCCCATTCATAGCACCTCTTGACACTTTTGACACTCATGTTGTTCTTCATTACCCTTTAGGGATGGGAGTCTCGATAGTCTTTCATCATGTCACGAATCAACCACATACTTCTTCTCCTCATTTTGCTAGCTTTCCCACACAGACTCCCAGATTTTCCCTTCTCAGTTCTATTTTTTACCTGCACCTCTGCAGTATCATGAACCCTACATTTCCTCCACAATCAGTTTGCCCATATGCGAACCTACCTTCATTTCACCTACCTCATACAAAAACTCACCAATGGGGCCCCCATCCTTCATCCGTTTTCTAAGAAAATTATGCCCTACGTGGGCCACCCATATCACACTGGGGCACCCATTTCTGTATTTGTACATTTCTCCCCAAATTATTTGTTATTTAATGTACAAACGCCTTTATTTCCAGTCATTACATTATCTTTTTTGTCGTCACCTTTGGCGACTTGCTTCCTTCCTTTTGGCCAAACGCAACCCATGTCACCCTTGGTTGGAGCATTACTTATCATCTACCCTTGCCGACATCGTCCATATCTTCAGAGTACCCCACAGGTCACTTCCTCTACCCTCTGAATTTGTTCACCTTGTCCCGCCTCTGGCACAACTTATCACCGGTCTTGTCGTCCCCCTGAAACTCGACCTCGTTACACAGTTGCGGCCAATCTTTATCTCATACATCCTCCAACCAAGCATAGTCTTGAGTCCTCCCACTTCTTGACTTCGTCCATGTACCTCTGCCACTTCCTCACCTCAGTAGATTTCCCGAAGCCCTTTGCTTCTGGGAGTCGTGTTCCCCTTTTTGTCGACATCAACACAATTTTCCAGAAGGGTGACAGTATATTGATTCTCATTATCCATTCAATGAGAGATCTCGGACGACATAGGGTGAAACACCATTGCTCCCTGCTGTCGTTGACCCCCATAACATTCGACGCCAACACTTTCTCATGTTACGGTGGGTCTTACTTTGTGACTGTTGCAGTTAGTTATTTTATTTGCCGAAGACCTCTAAACTTGGTAGGGCTATCAATTCCCACATCATCGCTGCTACTTATTACCGTGATCAATGCCTACTCTTCAGAGCATGTTCATTTGCAGAATTTTCTTCTACCTCTATCACGACCGCCCCCGAGGGCGCTGCAGTTGTCTACACCAACACTTCAGTCATCTTTTTTCAGAGTTACATGACACGAGCATGGGGCATGCCCGCCTCGTTTGTACACAATTTTCTATTTTTCCCACCTCATAGAAGGTCGGGTCCTACCGGTTCCTTTTTCCCTCCAACTGATCACTCTGGAAAATCACACTATTACTCTCTCTTACAACAACATTCTTAGTAGAAGAAACATTGATGGATTTCGGCTATACGTATGCTCCTAACCTCATCCATCAGGGGGCATCTGTTATCACTGAAATTTCATCCGCACATGGTTACAAGAAATCAGCATCGTCAAACAGTGATGAATTCATTCATGGATCTGAATTAATACCACAACATTCAAAAAGGTCAAAAAACTATACAAAGTAATGAAAAATTGAAGAGCGCTTTGCAGACATTGGACGCGTGTGCACATGCGCGGAACAAGAATGTAGAAATCGCGCATATGCGCACGATGCGCGACTGTTAGCACAAAAAGACGCGCACCTGCTAAACGACGCATTTATGAAAGTGGTCAGCCTCCCAACCACTTATGGTTCAACTCCCAAGCCGATTTGACCCTCAAATCTGGGCTGGATCCGACTGGTGGGCTGGTCAAAGACCTAATAATGCCCTAAATGGCCTCTTTTCACACTACAAAGCAGTTACACAATAACCCAATGCAATGCTATAAAAAGCCATGAATGCACCCCATTTTCTCAAGGAATTCAAAGTAATGTTATGCTACCTATATTGTTTTAACGACTCCATCCTTGACAAGAGCACATTGGCACCATTACATTGGGAAATCCATCTCACCATTGAGTGGATTTGTAAAGAGTTCGTTCATCACCATTTTCCATTTTCTTTGTTGTAAGAAGAGCTAGCTAGTGAGGGTCCAAGAGCCTTCCCTTGGAGGAAGAAGGGACTCATAGTCCTCTTTCTTCTTGGTGCTTTGTTTTCATCAATAGATCAGCCTCAAACATTGGTGACATGGGTATTTTTGTTCTTTTTATTGCTATGTCCCTATGCTCATGATTTTAATTTTTATTGCATCTATTAGTCTAATTCTTAGTTATAGTTTTTGTTTTCTTTCTCTAACTCTTTTCTCTACAGCTGTCCTGCTCAGCAGACCCAACTGAG
>ML800424.1:23466-43348 GCA_009831015.1 Picea engelmannii
ACCCTTGAGATCTCATTTTCAACCCTCACGTTCACTGTCCAATGATAAGTTCAGAAAAAAAGTACTCGACTCCCGCTTATATCCTCTTCCCTCCCTCATTTAGATCATTTTTGTTGATGATTACAATTGCGTGAGACATCCTACAGGATACAAAACTGAGAGAGAGCCCATGAGATGGGTGTGTGGTTCCTATCTGAGATAGAACTGGAACGTAGTGATGGCCTACAAAGAGTTGAGAAGAACTCCAGATGATTCTCCTGTGTAACGCAGTGAGAAAGAAGATCTGTTGAGTTATACGTACCTGTGGCTGAGCACAAGGTGAACATGTGAATTCCCATGAGTTGTGTGCATTGTTATGAGACAATGATGAAAACGATGTATTAGCCTCCTCTGAGCAAAGAGTTGAGATGATGAACTCCATATGACTCTCCTGTGTAATGCAGTGGGAAAGAAGATCTGATGAGTTGGACGTGCATGTGGATGAGCACAGGTGAATGTGATCTGAGTGGTTGATCACTAGTGAGTGTGGTTCTCCTGTGAGACGCAGTGAGATAGAGATATGGACATCCCTATGGATGTGCCCCTAGTGGCTGAGCACTAGTGGGTGTATGAGATCCCTTGTAATATTGTTCAAGAGTCAGACTTACCTATAACCCTAATTGTAATGTAAAAGGTATAGGTCGGCCCACCTTAATGTAAAAGATAATTAATCTGGTAATTATTAATTATATTGTGAGCTAGTGAGGTCGGCCCTGTTGTGCCAATAGACACTTCTTTTGACAGGTTGATTATAATAGAAGTAAAGGTAAATTCCCCATTGAGGAATCATATCTCAAGTGTGAGTTTGGAAATTTCAGCAAGTACATCTTCTTGGGAAAATTGCACACCTCTCTTGGGCGCTAGTCTTCTAAGGTTTGTGAGAACCCTTTTGTGTGCTAGGATTTCTTGGTGGTGGAGGTATTTCTCTTGAATAATATAACAAAGAATTGGTTGGGTTTTCTTCCCTTGTTGAGAAGGGTTTTCCTTCCTAGGATACTTCTTGTGTACTTGTGGATGGTGTTTCTTCTTGTGATCTTAGTTGTTGCAACACAATTGTTTATGGTTTAAGTAAAATGATAAAATGGAATGAACTTCATGCTTAAACCTTTACTATTGAAAAATCAACATGGTATCAGAGCATAGGTCTTGAAGAACCCATTGCTTAAACAAATTTCAACCATTTTCTCTCTATTGCAAAAACTGTATGACCCTCCTAGGGTTTCCAGAAATTTCGTATGGCCTACCCTTCTGAGAGGTTTCAACGCTTGGCACTTGGACGTTGGGGATAAAAAGAGCATAGGTGTTTACGACCTCCTTCAACACACCTACAACAAGTCTTAGATTGCAATTCCAAGCATTTTGACTTTTTGGCCCTAGGGTTTCTAGGGTTTTTCTAATTTCTACAGAAAAAATTAGAATTGGGTTTCTGCAACTCTTTGAAGGAGCTATTCAACTCACCAGTGTTATCCTATCTTTCAAAGGATTATTGTTGGCAGTCATAAGTCCAACAAAACATAAAAGTGCTAGCCTAGCATAGTCGTTAGGTTTTCTAGCCTAGTTGACAAGGGTTTGTGAAGAATCCAAAATTAAAATGAGCAAAATCATGATGGAAGACAAGCTTGATGGTTCAAGCAAACTCAGTTCCAGGAAGACAAGACCTCAAGGAGATGAAGACATCAACATATCAACACTCTCATGTATGGTCCCTACCAATGATAATGCTTGGTTAATTGACAGTGGTGCCTCCAGGCACATGATCAGTCTTAGAGATCACCTAACAAATTTTGTTGAGAAAGAGACACATCTACATGTTGTCCTTGGATATGATGCCAGATATAATGTGAGAGGGTTTGGAACTTCTACCTTCCAACTAGATTCATATATGCAGCTTCAATTAAAAGAAGTACTATGTGTACCCGGAATGAAGAGGAACCTTGTCTCCATTTATGCCTTGGAGGACAAAGGCTACAAGGTTACCTTCTCAGAAGGAAGAGTTCTTGCATGGCACAAAGACTCTCATATAAATTATGCCAAGGTAATTGGTGTCCGAGAAAATAACTTGTACAGATTAACCATCAAACCAGTCCAGGCCCTACTACATGACATTATTATCTTGAGTGAGCTATGGCATAGAATACTTGCTCACATTCATTATAGAGCTCTCCTAGCTCTAGGGAAAATGGTAACAAGTCTTCCAAAGATACAAATTCGTCATAAAGGTGTTTGCAAAGGTTGTGCTCTTGGAAAAAATGTTAAAGGATCCTTCTTAAGCAGTGACAATATATATAAGGAAATCTTGGACTTGATACATTCATATGTGTGTGGGCCATTGATTGTTGCATCTCTTAATGGTTACTTGTACTATGTACTCTTCATAGATTATCACTCCTGGAAAACTTGGATTTACTTCCTGAAGAACAAGGATGGATTCCTTGCAAAATTTCAAGAATTCAAAGATCAGGTTGAGATCCAGACTAGAAGAAAAATCAAATTATTAGATCAGATAATGGAGGAGAATACACCTCCAAAGACTTCAACAACTTCTATATTGAAGAAAGGATCAAGAGGGAGTTCACAGTTCCTTACAACCCTCAACAAAATGGGATTGCAAAGAGGAAAAACAAAACTATCATCGAGGCAACCAAAGCAATGATACATGATCAGAGTCTACTTGTGACTCTATGGGCAGAAGCATGTATGATAGCAATGTATGTTCAAAACAGAAGTCATCATCGGATCTTGAAGAACATTACTCCAGAAGAAGACTTCACCAGAGTGAAGCTTGAGATTGGACACTTCATAATATTTGGGTGTCCAGTATATTTTCATGTACCCAAAGAGAAGAGATCCAAGCTAGAACCTTCAAGGAGATAGGGCACATTTGTAGGATACAGTGAATCCTCAAAGGCATATCGAATCTACATTCCTGGTCAAAGACAAATTGAAATAAGCATAGATGTTACTTTTGAAGAAGAAGTAGCCTTCCAAAGATCTAGAGAATCTCAGATGGAAATTGATAGTGAGACAATGCCTTCTCCCCCTTCAGCAGTTCAGAGGGAGACAAATATTATTCCAGTAGCTCCAGTTGATCTAGTTGTTCCAACCAATCCAGTTGCTCCAAGTGACATGCCCAGAGATATTAAAATTGGACATAAAAGGCCTACTTGGTCTTGAAAAACTCTACAAGAAGCAGAGGGACATAAAACCTCCCAAGGAACAACCAGAGAGAGGTAGAGACCAAAGAGATTCTCAAGCTACCTTTCAGCCATGACCCACATCATTGACTCAGAGCCATTGTGTCATGGAGAAGCTTCAAGTGAACAAGTATGGCAAGATGCCATGACAAAAGAATATCAATCTATATTGAAAAATGATGTATGGGATATTGTTCCAAGACGAGAGGGAAAGTCTGTAGTGACTTCCAAATGGATTTATAAAATCAAGCATGCAGCTGATGAAAGCATCAAAAAATACAAAGTGAGATTTGTAGCCAGAGGGTTCTCACAAGTAGAGGGAGTTGACTATGACAAGACTTTTTCTCCAGTAGCCCGATACACTTCCATATGTTCTATCATTTCACTAGTTACTTCCATGGGTTGGAAGCTACACCAGATGTATGTAAAGACAACCTTTCTCGATGTTGAAATTGAGGAAGAATTTTATACCGAGCAGCCAAAAGGATTAGTTATGTGCAACGAAAGATATCATGTGTGCAAGTTGAAGAAAGCCTTATATGGTCTAAAGCAAGCACCATGTGCTTGCTACGAGAAAATGGATGGATTGTTGATGAGTTTGGGCTTCAACAAAAGTGTTGTTGATCCAAACTTATATTATCACATTGATGGCAATGAGTGTTTGATCTTGGTCCTATATGTGGATGACCTTTTCCTCACCAATTTAGAGAGACTCATTGCTGAATGCAAATGAGCATTGATTGCTAAATTTGAAATGAAGGATTTGGGCTTGATGCACTACTTCTTGGGACTAGAAGTATGGCAAATGACAAATGAGATTTTTCTGAGTCAAGGAAAATATACTGTGGAGATATTGAAAAAGTTCGGTAAGACATAATGCAAGTCCATGCCCACTCCAATGGTGATGGATTTGAAGAAGATGAGTGATACTGATTCAGGAGAGATAGATCCACACTTATACAGACAGTTGATTGGATCACTAATGGATATGGTTAACACCAGACCGGATATATGCTATGCAGTGAATGTGCTTAGCCAGTTTATGAGCCAACCGAGACAAACACAGTGGATAACAACAAAACATGTATTGAGATACTTAAGAGGCATAATTGGTTATGGCCTAAGATATGCCTCCAGTGTAGACTTGAGCTTGCAGGGATATGTTGATGCAAATTGGGCAGAGAGCACAATGGATAGGAAAAGCACCTTTGGTTGTTGCTTCACTTTAGGGTCTTCCATGGTTTCCTGGTGTAGCAGAAAATAGAGCTCTGTGGCATTGAGTACCACAGAGGTAGAGTACATTGCATTGAGTGTAGCAGTCTGCGAAGCAGTGTGGCTTCACAAAATTCTGACTAACTTATTCGATCATGAGATGGATTCTACTACTATTCATTGTGATAACCAGAGATGTGTGAAGATCTCTAAGAACCTTGTGTTTCGTGACAGATCAAAACACATCAAGATAAAATATCACTATATCAGATACATGGTGCAGAGGAAGACAATACATGAGTAGTATATTCCTACCCATGAGCAGATCGCAGATATCTTCACCAAACCGCTTGCCAAGACAAAGTTCAAGTATTTCCGTGAGAGACTTGGACTGGTGGAGAATGCCTCCCTAGCTGAGAGGGAGTGTTGATGATTACAACTACGTGAGACATCCTCCAGGATATAGCCCTGAGAGAGAGCCCCTGAGATGGGTGTGTGGTTCCTATCTGAGACAGAACTGGAACATAGTGATGGCCTCCTCCTTACAGAGAGTTGAGAAGAACTCCAGATAATTCTCCTATGTAATGCAATGAGAAAGAAGATCTGTTGAGCTAGAAGTACTTATGGATGAGGACAAGGTGAACGTGTGAATTCCCATGAGCTGGGTGTTTTTTTGTTTTTAATGAGCAAGGTTAAGCATGAAGTTCATTACATTTTTAGCATTTAACCATAACCATTAATGTTGCAGAAACCAAGATCACAAGAAGAAGCACCATGCACAAGAACACAAGAAGTATCCTAGGAAACCCTTCTCAACAAGGGAAGAAAAACTAGCCAAATCCTTTACTATATTCTTCAAGAGAAAGACCTTCACCACCAAGAAAAACCTAGCACACAAGAGGGTTCTCAAACCCTAGATTACTAGTGGCCAAGAGAGGTGTGCACTTTTCCCAAGAAGGTGTACTTGCTGAAATTTCCAAAGTCACTTGAAAGATATATTCCTCAATGGGGAATTTACCTTTACTTATACTAGACTGAACCTGTCAACATAAGTGTCTATTGGCACAACAAGACCAACCTCACTAGCTCATAATATAATTAATATTAACCATATTAATTATCTTTTACATTAATTACCAGTCACATTAAGGTGGGGCCGACTTGTACTCTTTACATTACAATTAGGGTTACATGTAGGTCTAACTCTTTAACAATATATCAAGGGATATTATACACCCATTAGTGTTCATCCACTAGGGGCACATCCATAGGGATGTCCATATCACTGGCTCACTGCATTACACAGAAGAACCACTTCTTCACTAGTGCTTAGCCACTAGGGTCACGTTCACCTGTGTGCATCCCCATGCACATCCACTCACCAGATCTTCTTTCCCACTGCATTACACAGGAGAGTCATCTGGAGTTTCTCATCAACTCTTCTTCTTAGAGGAGGCTAACACATCATCTTCATTCATGTTCTCATGACGATGCACCCAACATTTTGGGATTTCAAACATTCACCTTATGCTCAGCCATAGGCACGTCCAACTCTGCAAGTCGCCTTTCTCACCAGAGAATCATCTGGAGTTCTTCTCAACTCTCATAATGGAGGAGGTCATCTCTACGTTTCATCTCTGTCTCAGATAGGAACCACACACCCTTCACAGGGGCTTTCTCTCAGGTTTGTAAGCTGGAGAAAGTCTCAAATAGTTGCAATGGTCAACATCTCATAGGTTTGTAAGATGGAGAATGTCTCACATAACTGCAATCATCAACACTCCCTCTTAGCTAGGGAGGCATTCTTCATCATGCTAAGTCTCACATGGATGTACTTTGAATTTTGTCTTGGCTGGAGTCATCAACACTCCCTCTCAACTAGGGAGGCATTTTTCACCAAGTTAGTTTGGTGAAGATGTCTGCAATCTGCTCATGTGTAGGAAGGTATTGCATGTGTACAGTTTTCTTCTGCATCATATCTCTGATATAAGGATACATCTCATCATTCGATCCATCAGGAAATATTGGGTTCTCAAGGAGCTTTACACACGGATCTTGGTTATCATTATAGGATCCATCTCATGGTTAAGTAAATGTATCAAAAGCTTGTGAAGCCACATTGCTTCACACACTTAATGCTATATATTTTGCCTCTGTGGTACTCAAGGCCATAGAGTTTTGTTTCCTGCTGCATCAAGAAACTATAGAAAACTTCACGGAAGAGCAACAACCAGATGTGCTCTTCCGGTCCACTGTACTTTCTACTCAATCTGAATTGACATATCCTACAAACTCAAGTTCACATTGGAGGGCATATCTTAGGCTATATCCAATTGTGCCTTGTATATGTCTCAATACATGTTTTTTTGTTGGCTGGTGAGTTTGTCTTGGTTGACTCATGAAATAACTAAGAACATTCACTGCATGGCATGAATCAAGTTTGGTGTTAACCAGATACATCAGTGATCCAATGAGTTGCGGATCGATCTTTTTTTTTAAATCTATCATGGTGGATTTTGCATTCTGTCATACTGAACTTCCTTAATATTTTCACTGTATATTTTGCTTGACTCAGTAAAATCTCATCGGTCTTCTGTCATAATTATTTCTCAAGAAGTAGTGCATCATACTTAGATTCTTCATCTCGAATTCAGAAGTATCCAACAAGGCTTTATGAATAAGTCATCAAAATCAGGCTCTCGTCACCAACACTGTAATAGTATGGGTTTTGGATCAACAATACTCTTTGTTGAGATTTAAGCTCATCAAGAATCCATTCATCTGATAATGTTTCCAGCTCATGAATGGTAGTATCGATGGAAATGTAATGGTCTCATTGAATCAAGTGTCTCATCATAGACAACTCCCTCTATTTGTGAGAGTCCACTAGTTTTGTATTTCTTGCACTTCTTGTCAACTATACGCTTTCTTTACTTGGAAGTTTTCAGAGACTTCCCTTCTGGTTTCTGAATAATATCTTATACATCATTTTTTAAGATATATTGGTATTCTTCTATTATGGAATCTTTCCATATATGTTCTCATGTTGCTTCTCTAAGACAAGGAGGCTCAGCATCAACGAGGTGGCTCATGATTGAAGGATAGCTCGAAAATCTCTTTTGCTTTCTCGGGATGTGCCTTGAGAGGCTTGTATGTTTCTCTGCCTCTTGCAGAGTGGGTCTAGGTAGGCCTTTTATGTCCTACTGCAATATCTTTGAACATATCAACTACTGCAACTAGATCAACTTGAATAATGTTTGTCCCCCTCTAAGTTGTTGAAGGGGGAGAAGGTATTGTCTTACTTTCAATCTCCATCTGAGGTTCTCTAGGTTTGTTGAATGGATATCTCTTCTTTAAGGACAACGTCTCTGCTTGTTCTCGCATAATACTCAATTAAATATGGTTTGGACTCTCATACCATGGATAATGGTCCAAGTCTGTGAGGGATCCCATACTAGGGATTTATTCAAAAATGCAATCAACTATAAAATTTGAAATCAATTGATTTACCTGGTTTGTAGTCATGCTTTAGTTTTAGAGGAAGTAGTTCTCCTCTCTCTTCTCTTCATTCTTTTGTGGTGGGTCTGGATCAATGTCAACGGTGGAAGCATATTGTCTTCCCTTCTTCTTGGTTGGACATTTTCTTGCATAGTTTCCATAATTTTCACAACTAAAGCACTGAATTTCTGAAGCATCTCTTCTTTGATAAACTGGGTTTAATGAAGGCTTTTCACCTTTAAATGTTTGCCTGAAATTTCTTTTGAATTTTCCTCCTTTCTTTGTATGAAGTGCAAGAGCATGACTTTCTTCTGAGAAATCTTCCACTCCTCTATTTCTAAGTCTAAGTTCTTCTTGAGTACAATCTATCCATATACAATCAAAGGTTGGTAGAGCTTCTCTTCCACTGATACTATGAAGGAAAGGCTCACACGTTTTTTGAAAGGTTGTTGAGAGTAGTTAAGACAAGTTCTCTATCAGACACGATTTCTCCGATGGTCTCTAGTTGTTCTTTGATCTCTAATAACTTCATAAAGAAGATGGAAATTGTGTCACCTTTCTTCATCTTGGTACTTTGAAGTTGGCTCTTCAAGGTAAGATCTCTAAGGGTATTGTCACTTTCAAACATTTCTTTTAATGCTTCATACATATCATAAGATGTCTTTAAGTTGGCAATACGAGGTAAGAGATGATCTCTTACTGAGTAGATGATTAATTTTCTGGTTTTGACATATTTTGATCCAGGTGGATATCGGTGGCCACCCACCTTTTCCAACTGGCTCAAAACAACTTTCTGGCAATTTTTGTAATTTACTATTTTTAGCAGTTTTTTCGGGTCCTGAACTTTCGGAGCCATTTTGAGGCCCTAAATGACGTTTTTTTTTCGTATGTCACAATCAATGATTTTTATCATGAAAATTTTGACAAATATTGTAGTCCTCGGATAGATCTTTCCAACGGGCTATTGTATGCCTAAAACGAAGATCGTATGCAAAAGTTACGACCCTGGGAAGTTGATGTACTAACTTACCCAAATGGGGCACACATGACTTTTGGCGCTTCATCTCCTAGGATTAGGTTTTTGGATGTATAGGGTTTTTGAAACTCCTGTTTATTGTAAAAAGGCCTTCAGAGCCTCATTGTGGTTTTCTTCTTGCGAATGAGCACAGTCGTTACATCTCTCCTCGAAGATGAGCCGCCACCATTCTAGCAAGCTTGTTTTCCGCTGCATTTTACAGTTTCAGCTTATTTCCTTATTGATTAGAAAAACAGTTTTACTGTATCTCTATTATTCTGTGTTAAGCATATGTTAATAATTTGTATTCATTTCGTTCTACTCATAAAATTTGGATGAGTGGTATCAGAGCGGTCTGCCACTTTTTGTCTTATTGCATGTCCCCAACGAGGTTAGAGTACAAAGAATTGGGTCTCAAGCTTGTTTCTCTTGAGGACCAAAGCTCTCGCACACCCAAGCGACCTCTCATGGCAGGAGAAAAGAAAGATGGCGGGACATGAGATCCTTTCAAAATGTTGCTTGAATAAGCCCTCACGTAACAAAGGAACGAGATGACGGATAGTTTCGCACAAATCCTTCGACGGCTACCAATAGGCGACGCATCTTCTTCAAGCGGAGGCGTCGCCCCCTTCAAGGTACAAATAAACTTTGATATTCTTGTATTTGAAGTTCAGATAGAAACAGATGGTGTAGACAAGTGGTTGAATCTACTAGAAGGGTATTTTTTTTTCCATAACTTTTCGAATAGAGAAAATATTACTTTTGCATTCCTCTAAGTTGTTCCCCATGTCAAAGATTGGTGGGAAACTTTCTGTGAGCAAAAGGAAACAGAGGAACCCTCATTATTTACAGTCACAACCACCTAGGAATCCTTCAGGGATGTTATTAAGGAACAATACTACCCTGTTGGAAGTTATGACAACTTGTATACCAAATGGACCACACTGCGGCAAGAAAGAGACCAAGCAGTGCCAGAGTTCACAAATATATTCCATACCTTGCGCACCAAGTTGGGTATCAAAGATTCAGAGTGACATCTGGTGCTCAAATATCATGGTGCTCTGCATAGATACATCCAGACTGAAATGGAATTTCTGGACATCTTGTTCTTGGGCGCGGCCTACCGATATGCCGTCAAAATCGAGCAGAATCTCAAACAAAAGATGCGGCATTTTGGGCCCAGGAACCCCTCACAGCAAAAGACAGGAAAGGGCGGCCCCAACCCTCATAAAAAAGGATAGAGAAAAGATGGACAGTATCAGGACAACCAGTCCAAGTCACAAGCAAAGAGGGACACCGAAAAGACAAAGAAGATACCGGGAAGTGGTGCGACTTCCATAAGAGCCCTTGGCATAACACTACTGACTACTGCTTAAAGCAGTCGCTGGTGGCCGAAGTGAAAGCCTTTGAATCAGATGCAGGTTCTGACTCTGAGTCAGAACCAGAAATGGGAAGACAGATCATTGATGCGGAACCCAGTGCCACCGTTGCTACCACTAACCTCCAGCTTGATGAACCAGAAGAGCCAGAAGAAGGAGAGTGCCTCTTCTATTCACAAATGTGGGTAAAAGGCACCCCGTTGCACTTCATCATTGATAGCGGTAGCTAGAAGAACCTCTTATCAGTAGAGGTTTTCAAGCGGTTGGCCCTGCCGACAATGCTGCACCCACAACCCTACACCATTGGATCGCTCTGCTAAGGAAGCGATCTCTGCATCATCCAATAGTGTCGACTGTCATACGACATCAAGCCCTTCAAAGACGAGGTATTGTGTGATGTTTCTCCTCTCAAAGTTTGTAATGTTTTTTTGGGCCAACCTTATTTATGGAAACGTCATGTTGTAAATGAGTCTAGGCCTCGTAGTGTTATTATTACTTTGAACAGGAAATTGTACAGGATACCTGAGGCAGTCCCACCTAGTGTTATTTCCTTGATCTCTGCCAAGCAATGCAGGAAGGTCATCTCTCAGACGAGGAAGTTTGTCTTCTTCGTGATTCACTCTTGGAATGAGAGAGAGATCACAACCACATCCAGGGTCTCTACAACCGACCTCTCCACACAGCAGAAGCAAGTAGATAAGGTTGTTGAAGAATACTTAGATATCTTCTCCTCACCTACCGGGGTACCTCTGCACTGTCAAGTCAAGCACCCCATCGATCTGACCCTCGGCGCACCACTTCCCAATGGACCACTCTATCGTCGCTCTATGTTAGAGAATGAGGAGACCAAGAGATAGATCCAAGAACTGCTCCACAAGGGGGACATCTGTCCCAGCTCATCACCTTGTGGGAGCCCAATCGTGATGGTACAAAAGAAAGATGGAACCTGGTGACTCTGCATTGATTACTGGGCCCTGAATAAAATCACAGTCAGAAACCGGTACCCAATTCCCGGAATCAACGACCTCCTTGATCAACTCACGGGGGCCAAATAATTTAGTAAGATTGATCTGAAGTCTGGCTACCACCAAGTTCCGATAGAACAGACAGATGTATTTAAGATTGCCTTCAAGTCAAAGGAAGGCCTTTTTTAATGGTTGGTCATGCCCTTTGGTTGATAAATTCTCTAGCCACTTTCATGATGATGATGGATGATATCTTGCGACCATTCACCAATAATTTTGTAGTGGTGTATCTGGATGACATTCTCATTTACAACAAGTCTCAGGCAGAACACTTGCAGCATATTCAACAGGTTCTACACACCCTGTGACAACAAAAGCTATATGCCAACTTGGAAAAATGTTCCTTCAACATGGATAGGGTCCATTACCTGGGCTACATTGTTGATCAGCATGGCGTACATGTGGATCCAACCAAGATCCAAGTCATTTGTGACTGGCCAGCCCCAACCACACTCACTGAGCTTTAGAGCTTCTTGGGCCTTGCCAACTTCTACCGTAGGTTCATGTTGGGATTCTCTCATATTGCATGGGCCCTCAACCAAATAACCAGAGGTGGTGGTAAGGCAAAATTTGTGTGGGGACGGTCCCAACAACAAGTGTTCGATTATTTGAAGCAGCGTTTGTGCTCAGCCCCATTACTTTCACTACCAGACATGCAACAACCCTTTGAGATTGAGACAGATGCTTCAGACTATATTGTGGGTGTTGTTCTCACTCAACACGACCACCCCGTGGCCTATCATAGTGAGACACTATCACATGTTGTCTGTAAGTACCCTACTTACGACAAAGAAATGTACTCCATTGTGCAAGCCTACCACCAATGGAGACATTACATTCTTGGGAGGGATATAGTCATCCACACTAATCATCAGCCACTGCAGTTCATACAGACACAAGGCAAATTACAGAATGACTGCCATCAAAAGTGGTCCACATACTTACAACAATTCCACCTCAACATCAAGTATAAAATAGGAAGCACCAACCACGTCACTAATTGCCTCAGTAGACCGCGATTCACGACACTCGCCACGGTGCTAGACTCTTGCAGCCATGAGACCTCTGGATGGCCCTAACTCTATGAGACAGACCCAAACTTCACCACCACCTACCAAATGTTGGGTGTAAACACAGTTGTTGATAATTTCCATCTTTAGGATGGGTTGTTGTGTCGTTTGGGCCATATCTGCGTTCCATCAAGAGAGCGAGGGAAGATGATATGGGAAGCCCACTACATTCGAGTGGCAGGACACTTTGGCATCGAAAAGACATTGGCAATGCTACAGAAACATTTCTACTGGCTGAAACTTCGACAGGAGGTCAACAAGTATATTAGGTCATGTACTGCCTGTGCTATTGCCAAACTGACCACTAAGAAACATGGACTCTACACCCCTCTTCCTACTCTTGAGAGGCCATGGGAATCCATCTCAATGGACTACATGTCGGGCCTCCCATCCCCTAAGCAGGGAAATGACTATGTTTTTGTGGTTGTTGATCGTTTTTCTAAGATGGTGATTCTAGTTGCCTCCAAGAAGAACATCACAACAAAAGCCACTGCCAAGCTCTTCTTTGAATGTGTTTGGGTACATTTTGGGATCCCACAAACCATTGTCTTAGATCAGGACAGTCGATTTCTCAATGCATTTTGGTCGAGCCTCTGGTCACTGTTGGACACCAATCTCACCAAATCCACGACCTTCCACCCCCAGACAAATGGCCAAACCGAGGTCGTAAATCAAATGATTGAGCATATCTTGCGCATGCATAATTACAAGAACCCTCTCACATGGGATGAGAGTCTTCCCTATGTCCAACATAGCTACAACCGAGCCCTGCATAGCTCAACCGACCACAACCCCTTTCAGGTGGGGTTGGGATTCCAACCATTGGGTCCCATAGATGTTACACTTCCCCTTACAGTCACCTCAACCAACTCATCTACTACTCCAACTGAAGCTGACAAATCCACCTGGTTCATTGAGCGGATCTAGCACATCCGCCAACAGGTTCATGATATCCTACATAAGTCCAATGACAAGTACAAGCAGCGCCATGATAAACATCGGGTACCACATAAGTTTCAGGTTGGCAACAAAGTTTGGTTGCACTTGTAGAAAGAACGCCTTATAGGACTCCATCAGAATCTTCACCCACTCTGTTATGGGTCGTACACCATCACCAAGGTTGTGGAGGATAATTCTTTTGAGCTCAACATTTCTCCTTTCCTTGACCTGCACCCAATGTTCAACGTGGACCTCCTTCGGCCTTATTTCCCACCATTATTGGACACCTCAGACGTAGCAAAACAACTGACACCAACAGAGCTCAACCCCAACTCCATACAACAAGAATCCAATGATCAGATTGTGGACAAACAGATCAAGGGCACTCGACAACAAAGGATCCAATTTTATCAAGTCATCAAAGCAGGGCAACTCCTGCACCAAGGCAAGTGGCTCAACCGGGGCCAAATTCAGCAGAAATTTCCTCATCTGATGGGAGAACTCAACACAATGGAGACCATTTCTTCCTAAGGAGGGAGTATTAATCCAGGTGGATATCATTGGCCACCCACCTTTTCCACCTGGCTCAAAACAACGTTCTAGCAATTTTCGTAATTTACTATTTTAGCAGTTTTTTGTGTCGTGAACTTCTGAAGCTGTTTTGAGGCCCTAAACGATGTTTTTTGGGGGTATGTTGCAATCAAAAATATTCATCATAAAATTTTCGGCAACTGTTGTAGTCCTTAGATAGATCTTTCCAACGGGCTATCGTACACCTAAAACAAAGATCGTATGCAAAAGTTACGACCTTGGGAAGTTGATGTACTGACTTACCCAAATGGGGCCCACATGACTTTTGGCGCTTCATCTCCTAGGGTTAGGTTTTTGGATGTCTACGGTTTTTGAAACTCTTGTTTATTGTAAAAATGCCTTCCTAGACTCATTGTAATTATCTTCTTGCGAATGAGCGCAGTAATCACATCTCTCCTCAGAGATAAGCCACCACCATTCCAGCAAGCTTGTTTTTTGCTGCATTTTACAGTTTCAGTTTATTTCCTTATTGAATAGAAAACTAGTTTTATTGTATCTCTGTTATTTTGTGTTAAGAATCTGTTAATAATCTGTAGTCATTTCGTTCTACTCATAAAATCCAGATCATCTTCTTCCTTTCTTATCTTATTCTCTACACCTGTAGTTGTGTCTGGTAAGGTTTTAGTTACCACATCCAAGAGGTCATTTTCTTCAACGGTGACCTGAAGCCTTAATTTCGAGGAGCTGAAGTTGCTTGCTCCCTCAAGCCTATCTTCTACTAAGGCTCTGTTGCTCATTTGATTGGTTTCTTCAAAATCTTGCCAACTGGATTTTTAAAACCTAATGATTAGGTTGAATTAGTGATGCAGGAGCATCGTCAACGAGCACATGTGGAGAGACAACTCAGCGCCTTAGCGCGCCTTTGAATCATTCATAATATTAAACGYTGGTGTTTCCTGCAAATCTTTTTTTTTTTYKAATAACTGAAAACTAAAGAAGATCAAACACTCGGGAGCTGAATGATCATGAGTGATCTGAGAGTTTCACTCCTAGTCTTTAATGTAACGAAAATTAAGTAGCAGTTAGTTTTTTTTTCTCGAGTAGACGAGTAGTCGGGGGGGGAACCCTAAGAACCCTCTGAAATAAATAGAGGTTTTGTATGCTCGAAGGAAGTTGTTGCAAATTAGTAGGAGATTGTTTTGATTTAGTTGTTGCTGAGTTTTCAGTTGTTGTTTTATCATAGTTGTAGCCATTTACATTAGAATGAATATAACAGAGGAAAATTTATCGAATGTATGGTGTTGCTACTGTTTACAATTCCCTACTATTTTGTTTTCATGAATGAATGAGTTGTGTTGTTGAGTATATGAAACTGTGAAGTGTTTAGATATGTTTTGCTTGTTCTCTTCGTTGATTTCATGCAAGGTGTGCATACAGTCCGCAAGGAGTGTGTTGACAGAGTCTGTTTCGACTCAACAGCTCATGAGAGATAGCGTGAAACTTTCCCTTTGCAAAGAGTGCAAAGTGATTGTTGCAAGGCGTGCACAGTCGTTCACGAGAACTTAAATCTTGCGTGAGAATCTGTTGCAAGGAGTGATAGATTATGTTTCGACTCATAAGCTCATAAGAGATAGCGTAAAATTTCCATTTGCAAGGAGTGCAAAGGGGCTGCTGCAAGGCATGCACAATCGCCTGCAAGAAGTTAAGTCTTGCATAAGAATCTGTTGCAAGGAGCGCACAGATCCAAAATTTGACTAAGTGTTGAGGTAACCCTCGAAGGAGTCAAAGTGTTTGAAGGAGAAATCTCACGAGAGATAGCGAGAGAAATCTTCAAGGGAAACGAAGTTTTGGAGATTACGCGAGTCATCGACTAAGATCCATTCAAGAGGGAGCGAGATCATTCCAGATCGTCAGATATGAGAAAAGTGCATGAGTTTTAGTCTCTGTGTGCACATAGGAGGAGAAATCACCGAAGAGTCAAAATAGATCCTAACCGTTGATCGTCAGGGGGTTACATGTCAGTAGATATGAGCCTTCGAGAAAAATCACTTCGAAGATTTCAGTTGAGAGTTGAAACTCCCGAAACCTGAAATCCGAAGTGAATCTAGATTGTTAGATCCAAAGGGACCCGTGGCGGCGGGTCGTGAGTTTAAGGAAGAAGCAAAAGTGTAGTGTTGAAACTCCCGAAGTTCGAATAGTCGAAGACTTGGGAGCCGTTGATCTGTAGGAGGACACGCATCAACCGATTGTGTACTCGGGGAAAAGGCGAGCATGGAGAAGTTGAGATTTGAGATTTCTTAAACCCGAAGATCCGAAGTGAATCATAGTCATCTGATTTAGAAGGACACTCAATGCAAATCCGTGGACTCTAAGTAAAGGCCCGAAGAAAATTCATATCCATCTGATTCAGGAGGACACGCGGCCAAAATCCGTGCACTTCGAGGGAAAGTGAGTGGGTAGAAGTTGAGAAAACTGAAGTCCAAAGACCCGGAGAGATCATATTCATCGATCTGTAGGAGACACGCGTCCATAGATCGTGAGCTACGGGTAAAAGCATTGTGGAGAAAGTACGGTTTGAGAGTTGAAAACTCTAAAACCCAAGTTGGTGAAGCAAATCACAATCGTTGATTTGAAAGGGGCACGCGTCAACAGATTGAGGAGATCTAGGAAGGCGTGATCCGGAGAGAAGGAAGGAAAGGAGGCAGATATGAATCATTGATCGAGAGGCTCCACCTGAGATCACAAGATTAATGGTCACGTAGGGTTGCGGGGACAGAAAGTGCTCAGACTTTAAAAATTTGAGAGCGGGCCTCAATCAAAACCATGGTATTGCAAAAGGGACGTGTGGCAATTGGTAATGAATTGAGAGGAGAAAAGCGGGTTGATCCCAAACCACTCTTAGTTGCACCCACAATCATGTGTTTAAGTGAGGACATAGCCCGAGGTCACATACAGAAAATGAGCTAGCGCTTGAACCCTGATAGTTCAGTAGCGTGAAGGGAGAGGTTGTGGGTGCCATAGAACCTGCACCGAAAGACTGAAAGGGCCTGTGTTTAATTACAAGTGAGACCATTGAGGTTTCAAAGAGTCGATTTGGCCCCGAGAATCGAAGATCCTTGACCGAGAGGTCGAGCAGCCCCAAGGAGAGAAGGGGGGTCTCCATCAAGTGGTATCAAAGCCTGAAATTATTTTCATGAAGCGAAAAAGAGTTTGAAGGTGTACTCTATGTGCGAGGGACAGTCAACACAATGTCGCCAAGGAGACGTGTGGAACCACCTTTAGCCAATCACATTGTAGAAAGAGAAATGAGAGAGCTTCGTGCAAGATTAGAGGCGATGGAGGAAGCATAAAGGAGGGCACCTAATGTTGGGGACATCAGTGATGCAAAAAGTGAAGAAGTTGCAGGGGAAAATGTTGTCGAGGAATGCTTGTTGAGAGCGGTTGTTAAATTGGGAGATAGAGCCAAAGTAGACATCCCAATGTATGAAGGCAATTTGGATGATGAAGAGTTGCTGGATTGGATAAGATCCATGCACAAATATTTCGACTATGAAGATGTCGATGAGGAGAAAAAGGTGAGACATGTTTTCGTCGGACTGAAAGGACATGCAACACTGTGGTGGGATGAACTACGGGTTGAGAGGAGAAGTAAAGGCAAACATAAGATAAAGAATTGGGACAGAATGGTAGCCAAGCTAAAGGCTAAATTCATGCCCAAAGATTATCAGATAAATCTGTTCAAGAAGTTGCAGAACCTGAGACAGAAGGGTATGACAGTGAAAGAGTACACAAAGGAGTTCTATAAGTTGAATACCAGGAGTGGACAACGAGAGAAGGATGAGGAAAATTTTGCCAGGTATATAAATGGACTGAGGTATGAAATCCAAGATGAGATCAACATGATGTCAGTGAGGACAGTAGAGGATGCTTATCAGATTGCTCTGAAGGAAGATGAGAAGTTGGCTAGGAAACAGAGTCAATGAAATAGAGGCAAGAGCCCAAACAAAGGCAAGGGAGTTGCCCATGATAAGGCACATAAATCCAAAGATGGGACTGAGAAACCACATAGTCACTCGGAAAGAGGAGGAATTTCCCGAGGAAGACAAGGTGGTGGAAGAAGTTCTTCTAGAGGAAGAGGAAGAAGTAGAGGAGGAGAAGTAAGGTGTTATGCCTATGGAAAGACAAGACACATGTCTTGGGAATGTCACGAGAAAAAAAGAAGAAGGAGGGGGTGAAGCTCACATTTCAGAAGCACAAAAAAGGAATGTTGAAGCAGAAGGTGCAGTGGATGGAACATCCCTGATGTTGAGGAAGATTCTCTTAAAACTAGAGTCATAAATTGAAAAGTCGGTGCAGAGGAACAGTCTATTCAGGACATCTTGCAAGACTAAAGACAAAGTATGCAAGGTGATAATTGACAGTGGGAGCACTAATAACTTAGTATCCACAGGGATGGTGGAGAAATTGGAGCTGGAGACAACTACACATCTAAAACCATATAAAGTCTCATGGTTGCAGAAAGGACACTAGGTAATGGTCACTAAACAATGCCTCGTTGAATTTAAGATAGGAGGATATAGGGATGAATTTATGTGTGATGTGATTCCCATGGATGTATGTCATGTTTTGTTGGGAAGACCATGGCAATTTGACATAAATGTCATTCATGATGGGAGAAAAAATACTTACACCTTGGAGAAGAACGATAGGACACACATGTTGTTGCCAATAGAGGATAAGAAAGTAAAAGAAGAAACCAACACAAGCATACTTCTCATGAGTGGGAAGGAACTCCTTAGAGATGTCAAGAAGGAACAGGAGATGCAGTTTGTTGTGAAACCTAGAGTTGTCCTTACAAGTACTTCAATGGATTATTTTCCTAAAGAAGTTAAGGAACTGTTGGAGAATTTTGCTGACATAGTAGTGGACGAGTTGCCTAACTCATTGCCACCCATCAGAAGTATCAACCATCATATTGATTTGATACCAGGAGCAAGTATACCAAACAAAACAACATGCAGATTGACACCTCAAGAGAATGAAGAGTTAAAGAACCAATTCTAGGATTTGTTAGACAAGGGTTTGGTAAGAGAGAGCTTGAGTCCATGAGCAGTACCAATTGTGTTGAGTCCAAAGAAGGATGGAGGATGGAGAATGTGTACAGACTCGAGAGCCATAAACAAGATCACCATCAGGTATAAATTCCCTTTGCCAAGAATGGATGACTTAATGGATAGTTTAAGTGGAGCAAAATTATTTTCTAAGATAGATTTGAAAAGTGGATATCCCCAGATAAGAATGAGAAAAGGTGATGAATGGAAAACAACCTTCAAGACAAATGAAGGGTTGTATGAGTGGCTTGTTATGCCATTTGGCTTAACAAATGCCCCAAGTACTTTTATGAGGTTGATGAATGAAATACTGAAATATTTCATTGGCAAGTTTGTGGTTGTATATATGGATGATATACTGGTCTTTAGCAAGACTAAAGAGGGGCATTTGAGACATCTGGCATTAGTAATGAGGAGATTACAGCAAGAGAACCTGTTGATAGATCAAAGAAGTCCTCTTTTACGAAGACATAACTCATTTACTTGGGTTTTGTGATCTCTTCAAATGAATTGAATATGGATCCAGAGAAGGTCAAAGCAATCAAAGAATGGCCATCACCAAGGAGTATGTTTGAAGTAAGAAGCTTCCATGGATTACCGAGTTTCTACAGAAAGTTCATTAGAGATTTCAGTGGAATTTGTGCACCAATGATGGACACAGTGAAGAAGAGGCACAAGTATTTTAAATGGACAGAGGAGGCCGAGAGGAGCTTCAATATATTGAAGGAGAAGATAACATAACGACCAACTATGGTCTTACCAAATTTTGGAAATACATTTCAAGTGAGATGTGATGCAAGTGGAGTTGCAATTGGAGCAATTTTGAGCCAAGATAATAGGCATGTTGCATATTTCAGTGAGAAGATGAA
>ML800424.1:56390-72097 GCA_009831015.1 Picea engelmannii
AGGTCCCTTCCACCACCTCTCATTAGCCATCGTGGTCTCTTTTAGCACATCCCCTCCCAGCAGTCATGCAACGCATATTCATAACATAATTTACATTCATCGACCTTTTATACAAAGGTCCATCAATTCAAACATTCACATCTTTGAGTTTGCCATAGTTCTTGGCCACTATGGTTATTTTTACAGACTGGGGAAACAGGGTGTTACAACATCCCTATGAATGTGCCCCTAGTGGCTGAGCACTAGTGGGTGTATGAGATCCCTTGCTATATTGTTCAAGAGTCAAACTTACCTGTAACCCTAATTGTAATGTAAAGGGTACAGGTTGGCCCCACCTTAACGTAAAAGATAATTAATGTAAACGATAATTAATTTGGTAATTATTAATTATATTATGAGCTAGTGAGGTTGGCCATGTTGTGCCAATAGACACTTTTGTTGACAGGTTCAGTCTAATATAAGTAAAGGTAAATTCTTCATTGATGAATCATATCTCAAGTGTGAGTTTGGAAATTTCAGCAAGTACATCTTCTTGGGAAAAATGCGCACCTCTCTTGTGCGGTAGTCTTCTAGGGCTTGTGAGCACCCTTTTGTGTGCTAGGTTTTCTTGGCTGTGGAGGTCTTTCTCTTAAAAAATATAGCAAAGGATTGGATGTGTTTTCTTCCCTTGTTGAGAAGAATTACCTAGGATACTTCTTGTGTACTTGTACATAGTGTTTCTTATTGTCATCTTGGTTGCTACAACATAATTGTTTATAGTTAAAGTAAAATGCTAAAATGGAACGAACTTCAACCTGCCTATTGAAAAATCAACAATTTTCACCATAAACTTTAAAATGCACGACATGATAGATAACTGGTAGAGAACCTTCCCTTTTGTCCATGGCGAGAAGATTCACAGTCCCTTACCACCATTTTCTGAAACCTATTTCTATCTTCTCATCACCAAACGGTTTCCTCTATATTTGGCGATCAATGCTCCATGCTCCTCCTCGTCCTCAGAACTCCAAGGGAAGCTCGCTCGTCAATACCCTCTTCACCAAACTCGTGGATAGTGACGATAGAGATATCAAATCGGTGCTGGATCAGCAAGGAAACCTCACGCTCAGAAGTGACACTTTATTCTGGGATCCGCTGCTCAGGGCTCTCAAATCATCAGATTCCACCTCATCCAACAGAGTTCAACAGGTACGGGCTTGCCCTATATCCACTGTCTTTCCTTGGAAATGTCTGATGATATTTTCACTACAAACAACATACAGACTAATATATCTGTGCGTGTTTATTTAATGTGTGTTTATATAAACACGCGTACACATTCACAAATTTTCAGATGTACATGGAACTGGTTTAACATATGGTTAGGACCTTGACAGGTTTTAGAGTGGAAAATGGAGAAGCTTTTGAAAGAATCAAACCGAGACCAAAGAGAGTGGGCAAGACAGATTTGTTTAGCAGGAAGAGTAAACAATATCCAATTAGCTGTTAAGGCTTTCACTATAATGGAGCTTCAACAGATCAAACCCAATGCCACAGTATTTAACTCCCTCATTTATGCATATGGATTTTCCAATCAGATTGCTAGGGCTCTTAGTCTGTTTGAGGTCATGGAGAGAACAGAGGACTGCCGACCCACTTTAGTGACATACAATACAATTCTATCCATTTACTCTCATTTGGGTGATCCCCACAATTTGCAGACATGGCATGAAGTTTGTAAACGAGCTGGATTTTCGCCGAATGCGGATACTTTCAAGTATCTGATTGTGGGTTTCATGAGAGCCGACATGTATGATCTGATGGATTTATCTTTCAAAGAAATGATATCCTGTGGCGTGACACCGAGCATGACCACGTTGGAGGCTGTAATGGAGGGGTTTTGCAAGAAGGGTCTTATAGACAGAATGAAAGCAACTTTTAAATTCATAATGGAAGAAGGCTGGACCATGAATGAAAACATTGTACGGAATATGTTTCAGGTGTATGCTAAGCTCCGGAGAGTGGCAGACATGGAAGAGGTTTTGGGTATGGTGAAAACATTGGAGAATTCACAGCTTATGTCAGAAATACACAATAAAATAGTAAAAGCCTATGCTTTGTCTGGCGAATTGGATGATGTGGAATTTTCTGTGGGAAGGATGTTACAAAATGGAGCAATTTTCTCATGCCCCAATGTTGTGGAAGCGATTATAAGTTGCTATTTTCGTCATAAGGCCTACAACAGGCTTGAATTATTTCTGAATCGAATAAAGGAAGTGTACAAGCTTGCTTACACTACCTATGATCTTTTGCTGACAGAGTATGCAAAGGCTGGACAGTATGAGAAGTTGCAAGCAGTTGTAGAGCGTATGAAGGAAGTGGGTTTCAGCCCTTCATCTGCAATCATTCGGAACCTTCAGCATTTGGAGCAAACAGAAAAGGGGAACTGAAGGATATACAGAATTTAATAGAAAATCAAGTGAGAGCCCTTCTTAGCAATATGCTATTTCTTTCATTTTTGTTTTTCTGCATTGGGAAATTGAGGTTTTTTCTACTGGCACTGCTAGCATTTCCTGTCATGAGCCGCTTTGATATAATACATCTTGCAAGATTCTTGTTTCATGGGATGGAGAGCTACAAAACTTTACAATTTGCAAACAAATAGAGATGTATATATATTATAAGGTACAATATGATATGTCAATTGGGTGTAGCATGGGTGGTTGGAAGGCATGATTAGTATCCTTTCTGTCGGGGTTCTATTCTCACTTCGGCATGTTGATACGGCCTTGAGCCCTGAAGAATCTGGTTTACCCTGGGTACCATCCTCAGAATTAGAGAAGGTGCCCTAGAGGTTTCCCATGATATATATTCCAATTTTTGTTATTTTTTATAACGTCTGATATGATCTATGCAAAATTTCTAGTGAGGTCAGGTTAATAATGTATAGTGTAATCCTTTGAGATTAATGGCTATATAAGTCCAGTTTGAACTCCTATAATTGGATAATGCCAAATGAAAAATTTCTAGTGAGCTCAGGTTAATCATGTATAGTCACTAGTGTAACCCTCTGAGATTAATGGCTATATAAGTCCGGTTTGAACTCCTAAAATTGGATGATGCCAAGGACTCTAAGTTCCCCTAAAATTTGAGGATGTTTTATCCATACATCTACATAGTAACCTGTTATTTTGCATATTCATGTAAACTTCCATTATCCATAAAACATAGGCACTAGCCTTATATGCAAAGTTAGAAGCTAAACAGATCAAATGGATGAATGTATTTAGAACTTTGGCACGACGTCCTACATATGTATACACATATCCAAAGGAGAGCACAATAAGGGAACTAGGGAACAATGTTATTCATTCCTTGCCCTTCTTGTACTTTTCATACAGTGGTTTTCCCATCAATACATACTTCTTTAGCTTTCAATTTTTTTAATGCCTTCCTATGATAGGTGCTTCCAGTCAACACATGCAAGCAACACCCCAACATGGAATTTTACATTGAAGCAAATACGTCTTAACTCATAGAAACCACCCTTTGGCTAAGACGCTGTGACTGGGCGGTATCTATTCCACCAAATTCGCCCAAGACTTGCACTTGGTCCCAACCACATGAAACTGCTTGCTTATGTCAATGAGATGACCCACAAGAGATGGACATGTTTCTGGGGTGATTTCGACCTTCAGGGGTGTTACACGTCATATTGTATGAGGTTCCACATTGTGATTTTCATCACATTGATAGAAATTTGTTGGTGGCTCCTTAGAGGTCTTTGGCTTGGGGGAGTCTCACTTCTCCTTGGTTGAATGATTGTGCTCATTGCTTGGTGGTCTTCTTACATGTGCTTGCCTGATTGATTACCCCTTGGTTGCATATTTGATGGTTGTGGAACATGCTATCTCACTATGGTATGGTTGATATGCTTATCTTGGATATGGATGATGGTTTTAATCCTCCAAGGGGTCAGATAATGATGGTGGTAGGAGGTAGATGTCTCATGAAATTGTTGTTGATGTTTCCTAGTGACTTGGTGGGTTTGTTGATGTTTTGGGCTCCTCATATTGGCCACGTGACTTGGCTAAGGAGAATGGCCCAGGTGTAGTCTTTATCCTTGATCATGTGACTTGACAAGGACCAACAAAGACTCGAGGTATATATGCATCGGGCAAACATTCCCCTCAGATGGCCATGTGACTTGGCCAAGGGGAATGTCCTAGGGCGTTGATGTTCTCCATGTATTAACATCGGGCATACATTCTCCTCAGATGGCCATTTGACTTGGCTAATGAGAATGGCCCAGGTATAGTCTCTATCCTTGATCATGTGACTTGACAAAGACTGACAGAGACTCGAGGTGCTATGTGGGAGAAGTATACATCAACTGGGTCCATGCCAAAGAAGATTACACCAACCATGCTCAAGGACAACCTTTCTGTGAAAAAAGAAATCCAAGAAGTACAAGAAGACCCATATGACCATTAAAGAAGCCTCGAGAAGCAATTGAAGACCCAAGAAGAGAAGTAGGCCTCCACAAGTAAAAGATAGAAAACAATAAAGTGAAATTGAAGACCCAAGAAGAGAAGTTGGCCCCACATGAAAAAGACAGGCGCTTGGACAAGTATAAATAGAGGCAGAGTCATTTAATTTGGAAATACACAACTCTTCTCTTCAAGTGCACACTAGCCAGTTGTTAGTTGCAATGGTGAGATTTTCGCTATCTCTTGGTGAATGTGCCACACTTGGAGAGGCGTTAGACTTGGAGAAGCTCTCTCTTGGTTGTATCTTGGCTATTCTATTGAGACGCTAGCTCTTGGAGGCACTAGGCTTGGGGAGGACATTCTTTGTATATGGTATTTTGATCTATTGATGGTGATTTACTGGTAATATCTTGGACTAAATTCTTCTATAAGAAAGGTTGCTGGGTTTTCTCCCAAGGTTAGGTTTCCCAGGATAAATTCTTGTGCCCTTCTGTCTACCATGCATGGTTGATATTTCTAGATCTTGTTATTTCCACTGCATTGTTATAGTTGATATTTTCAGTGTATAGTTATTCTATGATAACTATGGCATGAAAGGAAATTTTATATTGAAATCATAAGGCAATAACTATCAGATCTGAAAAGCCGAAAATTCAACATGGTATCAAAGCTTTGTTGAAATATTGCCACTGCACAATATCTGTTAGCTGTCACTGCACTGATTTGAATTTGAAGCTCGCTGAGCATTTATTGGGCTGAGTTGGGGAGAATTTTGGCATAGAGAAACTCGCCTTGCCCTAGCGCAGCTACGACACTTCTCAGACTGACAATCCGTCAAAGTTGAAGTTTTAGGGTTTCAGGCCTATTGACGTCTTGCTAGACATTCAATCCGCTGGTTCAAACTTTCTCTTGTCAAGATGGTGCTCGGTATCAGATTAGCAGACATGTTGGATGGTACTACAAATTTTAAATCCTGGCAGACCATGATACTCTTCATCTTGGATGAAAATGAGATTCAGGAATATGTAAAACAAAATGTCTCAGAACCAACTAGTGATGAAGAAAAAGCCAAACATAAAAAGAATGAAGCAAAGACTAAAAGAATCTTGATAGATTCTGTAAGAGACCATTTGATTCCACACATTGCTGATTTGAAAACTGTCAAAGAAATACATGATGCCTTGGTGGGATTGTTTGGAAGTAAGAACACTAGCAGGAATCTAGCTTTGAGGAATTAGCTCCGTTGCATCACGATGACCACGTCAGATTCAGTTGCCACATATTTCATGAAAGTCTCTCAGTTAAAGAATCAACTTCAGGCTATTGGAGACACCATTGATGATGCATAACTTGTCACAATAACTCTTAATGGGTTACCTTCTTCATGGGAACCATTTGTTCAGAGCATTTGTGGACGAGAAAATTTGCCCGAGTTTGATCGACCGTGGGCTGATCGTGTACAGGAAGAGGCAAGAGTTTTGTCCAAGAACAACTCGCAGAAACCTCACGATGAAGGAACTCAAGCTCTTGCAGCGCGTGCAACAATAGAGAAAGTTAGAACAAATTTTGGAAAGAAAAATACAAGTTAAGGATCATCTCCAGTTCGAAAACAGAAAAAGAAAGACCTCTCAAAGGTCAGGTGCTATAATCATAATGGCTCATGCAACAATAGAGAAAGTAAGAACAAGTTTTGGAAAGAAAAATACAAGTGAAGGATCATCTCCAGTTCGAAAATGAAAAAAGAAAGACCTCTCAAAGGTCAGGTGCTATAATCATAATGGTTCATGCAACAATAGAGAAAGTAAGAACAAATTTTGGAAAGAAAAATACAAGTGAAGGATCATCTCCAGTCCGAAAACGGAAAAAGAAAGACATCTCAAAGGTCAGGTGCTATAATCGTAATGGCTCATGAAACAATAGAGAAGTAAGAACAAATTTTGGAAAGAAAAATACAAGTGAAGGATCATCTCCAGTCCGAAAACGGAAAAAGAAAGACCTCTCAAAGGTTAGGTGCTATAATCGTAATGCATTTGGTCACTTTGCTTGTCAATGTCCTCAGAAGAAAAGGAAGGGAACGCAGCATGCATCAACAACCGATGTCGATGAGAATCCACCACAAAAGAATACAAAGGAATCTAAACTCAATGAGATTGCAGATGAACTTCAGAAATACTATTTCTTTTAGTGACATTTGATTGATAGACAACAGTGCTTCGAGACACATTTGTTCTTGTTCCTATTATTCTCTTACCATAGAAATGTTGCTTTTGTCTTCTATTTTCTTGTCCCGGACAGACTACCATGGAGAAATGATTGTTCACAACACTAGAAAAGTGTTGCTCTTGTTCTTGTTATTGTCATTGTTTTTGTTTCGGACAGGTCACAGGTAAGAGATCTGAAAGAGAGCTATTGTGATGGTTGCAAGTAGCAACATAATAGATGGTCTCTAGTTTGAGACACAGAGCAAATTGTCCAGACATGGAGTTGTGGACATGACAGTATACTTCCATATATTGAAGGATAAGAGAACGAAGTTAGAAACTTCTGAAAAGGAGGTTACTTTTGTGGGATATAGAGTGTCTCATGTAGAGGAGCAGGAGGCTCCGAAGGATGACCATACAGATCCCTCTATTTGTTGAATTTTGACTATGCTAGGCTCAAGCACGAGGTTTATTTCATTTTCAGCATTTACTTGAACCATAAACAAATGCAGCTACACCATTCGCAATTGCTGCAATAACCAAGATCACAAGAAGAAATACCATGCACAAGAACACAAGAAATATCCTGGGAAACCCTTCTCAACAAGGGAAGAAAACCCAACAATCCTTTGCTATATTCTTAAGAGAAAGACCTCCCACACCATAGACCTAGCACACAAAAGGGTGCTCTCCAAAACCAAGAAGCTAGCGCCCAAGAGAGGTGCGCACTTCAACCCTAGAATATGTAGTTGCTGAAATTTCCAAAATCACATGTGTGTTGTGTTTCCTCAATGGGGAAATCACCTTTATTTATACTAGACTGGACACATAAAAAGTGGTGTCTATTGGTACAACAGGGCCGACCTCAATAACTCAGAATATAATTAATAATTACCATATTAATTATCTTTTACATTAATTATCTTTCACTTTATGGAGGGGCCGACCTGTACCCTTTACATCACAATTAGGGTTATAGGTAAATCTAACTCTTAGACAATATAACAAGGGATCTCACACACCTACTAGTGCTCAGTCACTAGGGGCACGCCCACCTATGCTTCGCCACAGGGACGTCCAACTCAACAGATATCTATCTCACTGAGTCTCACAGGAGAATCATTTGGACACACACTCACTAGTGCTCAGCCACTAGGCTCACGTCCACCTGTGCTCAACCACATGGACGTCCTACTCAACAGATCTCTATCTCACTTAGTCTCACAGGAGAATCATCTGGAGTACCGCATTGTCTCAACTCTCTACACAGAGGAGAACAATACACCTATCACATGGGCACCTTCACCCCTCTCAGGGGCACACATCGTTTCATCTCAAAAAACACACCCATCTCATGGTCATCCTCCCCACACATGGGCACACAACATTCCATCTCAATCTCAGAGAGGAACGACACACCCATCTCATGGGCTCTCTCACAGGCCGACTCACTAAGTCTGTGTCCTGGAGGATGTCTCACACAATTGTAATCATCAACATTAGTTCAGTTGCTCATTCTTTAGACTATTGAGACGAGCTAGCAGGGCCAGCAGATCTACCTAGAAATGTTGCAGTGACCAGGAAGAGACCAACTTGGCTTCGTGACACTTTGCAGGATGCAAAGATGCATACAAATCCCAGTGATACTTTCAGGGAGAGCAAACGACCTTAGAGATTCTCGAGTTATATGGCATTGATCAGTCACATCATTGATTCCAAACCTTCCAGTTATGAGGAGGAGTAGGTGGCTCCACCAGTGGTGAGGCAGATAGCCCCACCAAGTACCAAAGTTTAGAGGGAGTTAGCCCTCAGGATCCAGTAGGGAGGAGCAACCTCCCAGGATAGTTCATAGGAGATTAGAGTTCAAAGGAAGTTAGCAGATATTGAGGAAGCAAATGGCTCCATAGATTGTATAGACTTAGAGGGAGTCAAGTTTCAGAGGGAGCATGCAGACTTAGAGTGAGCTTGATCTCAAAGAGAGTCAGTTGGCTCATAGGGAGAGCCGATCATTTAGAGGGAGTTCCCCCTCAATTGCACGTGGATGAGAGAGATCTTCCAGGACTGACAAACATATGTCATGAGTCGAGAAGGCTAGACAAAAGCTTCAGAAACATGAGGCTTCTAGGAGATGTGAGACCTCCTGGGAGGATTCCCTTGTTTTGGTAGATTTTTCTACAGTCACAGAGGGAGCCGCCAATGAGGCAGATTGGACAACAATGTTTGCTTCAGTGATAGAGGGAGTTGACCTCAGAGTTCAAGGTGGAGGATCTTGGCCAGATGTGCTATTTCTTGGGATTAGAGGTGTGACATAGATCAAATGGGATCTTCCTCAGTAAGGGGATACCGATGAGGTTCGATATGATGGACTACAAGTCCATGGCTACACCTATGGAGACAAATTTGAAGAAGTTGAGTGATTTTGCTTCAGATTCAGATTTGGTGGATCTCACGATGTAGAGGTAGTGGATTGGATCCTTGATGTACCTGGTTAATACCAGGCCAAATATTTGCTTTGTAGAGAGCACCTCGAGCCAGTATTTGGTTGAAGTCAAGGCAGTTCCATTGGGTTGCAGCGAAGCATGTGTCGAGGTACCGACATGATACAGTTGGATATGGTTTGTCTCAGATGGTGAAGTGAGGCTGTAGGGATATATAGATTTCGATTGGGCAGGGAGTGCAGTAGATAGATTGAGCACCTCGGGGTGCTACTTCAACTTGGGATCAATTATGATTTCCGGGATAAGCTAGAATCAGGCTACTGTAGCACTCAGTACAACGGAGACAGAGTATATTGCAGCCAGTGTCGCAAGTAGTGAAGCAATGTGGCTTCGGAAGCTTCTTGCAGGACTTCATCTGAGACATGGTACAAAAGGGAGCAATGAAGCTCTAGTACATATCCACAGATGAGCAGATTGCGGACATTCTCACCAAGCCTCTGTCCAAGGTGATGGACAGATGAGTAGCATCTAGCAGACATTCTCCTTGAATGGCCATGCTCACTTGGCTAAGGAGAATGGCCCAGGCGTAGTCTTTCTCCTTGGTCATGCTGACTTGACAAGGAGTGATAAAAAGAAAACTCGAGGTGCTCCAGAGACAAGCTTGGCATGATGCAGAATGTCTCCCTCGTTGAGAGGGAGTGTTGATGTTTTGGGCAGCATCGGGTAGACATTCTCCTCAGATTGGCCATGTGACTTGGCTAAGGGAAATGGCCCAGGCGTAGTCTTTATCCTTGATCATGTGACTTGAAAATGATCGACAAACAGTCGAGGTACATATGCATGGGGCAAACATTCTCCTCAGATGGCCATGTGACTTGGCCAAGGAGAATGGCCCAGGGCATTGATGTTCTCCATATATTAGCGTCGAGAAAACATTCTCCTGAGATGGCCATATGACTTGGCTTAAGGAGAATGGCCTAGGTATAGCTTCTATCCTTGATCATGTGACCTGACAAGGACTGACAGAGACTCAAGGTGCTATGTGGGAGAAGTATACATCAACTGGGTGAATGCCAGAGAAGATTACACCAACCATGCTCAAGGACAACTTTTCTATGAAAGAAGTAATCCAAGAAGTACAAGAAGACCCATCTGACCATTAAAGAAGCTCCAGGAAGTAATTGAAGACCCAAGAAGAGAAGTCGGCCTCCACAAGTAAAAGATAAAAAACAATAAAGTGAAATTGAAGACCCAGGAAGAGAAGTCGACCCCACATGAAAAACACAGGCACTTGGACAAGTATAAATAGAGGCAGAGTCATTTCATTTGGAAATACACAACTCTTCTCTTCAAGTGTGCACTAGCCAGTTGTTAGTTGTAGTGGTGAGATTTTCGCTATCTCTTGGAGTCCTTGTTATCTTAGTGAATGTGCCACACTTGGAGAGGCACTAGACTTGGAGAAGCTCTCTCTTGGTTGTATCTTGGCTATTGTATTGAGACGTTAGCTCTTGGAGGCACTAGGCTTGGGGAGGACATTCTCTGTATGGTATTTTGATCTATTGATGGTGATGTACTGGTAATATCTTGGATTGAATTCTTCTATATGAAAGGTTGCTGGGTTTTCTCCCAAGGTTGGGTTTCCCAGGATAAATTCTTGTGCTCTTGTGTCTACTGTGCATGATTAATATTTCTAGATCCTGTTTTTTCCACTGCATTGTTATAGTTGAGATTTTCAGTGTATAGTTATTCTATGATAACTGTGGCATGAAAGGAAATTTTGTATTGAAATCATAAGGCAATAACTATTAGATTTGAAAATCCGAAAATTCAACAGGGTTGGTGTGTGATGTTGGTGTCATTAGGATGGGGTGTTCTACATGGTCCTTAGCTGTTGGATGTGTGATGGGGAACATACTTGATGATTGGATGGGTTGGCCCTCCGTTATGCCCCCTTCTCATATGATGTTGCTATGGTGGGATGATGCATGTTTCCTTTGTGGGATTTTCCTAGGTGATATAACTTAATGATGTAACATTTGCTAGACATCACTTAAGGGGATATGTGTTTGATGATGTTAGTACCCTCATTGATGTGTTATTTCCTAAGTTTGAGTTAGAGGGGGGTATGATTTGCTGATGGTGATCTAACCTTTTCCTAAGGTTGGATGATGATTTTGATGTAATGATCCCTTGGTGGTAGTGTACCTTAGGTTGGGCTTTATGTTTTGTTGTTATCATGGTGGGGTTTTTATATGGAGAACATCTTTTATTTAAATGGTACACCACTTTATTCGAATGCACCCCTCATTGGCACACATGCTCATGGTGATTTAATCTATTGGTGACTATTTGGAGGAGGATTATGGTTTTATCTCAGCATTAACCTTTGTGCACACATGTTGAAGTTGATTTAACTGTTTAATAGTTAAATTAATATATTTATCCAAATTAAGGTTAATAGCTTGGGTACTCTATTTCATTGGCTTCCTTTTCACACTTGAAGGGGTTTGTTGGAGTTTGTTGCAGCTTTCTTGTCGAGTGCCCCCCTTCTTGGGCACAATTTTCAAGGCATGCATTATTTTATTGTTTCTTGGAGAGGTTGACACACTTCTCTAGGGTGCAATCTCTTGGGTTGGTTAGACATCTTTATGACATGGCATATGGAGGAGTATTTTATTGGTTCATTGGTGAGGTCTAACCAGTTCTAGCACATTTTCCTAGGGAACACTTCATTGGAGCGTATTTTATTATTTATCGGGTGGTTGAGGTAGTTACATGGCACACTTTTCTAGGGCACACCTCTCCTACATGCTCTCATCTTTATTGCATGGTTATTTCAACTACACTTGTCATCTTTTGACCTTCATTGGAAAATGTTCTCATCTCTTTGACTTAGCACATATATTATTTTATTGGGAGGCGTGTGGCATACTTGGAGGGCCACACGTGTGACTTTTGCACGCATTTACTTGGTCCTATTACTATTTTTGATCATATCCTTGGAGGGCGCACTTGTGTAGACACTTCTTGCTATTCTTGGAGATATACATTTTATTATTTCATGGAGTTTTGGCATGGTCAAAATCCTAATTCACCCTTATCTCCTTGGATTTGTATTGTTGGAGATGGTCCACTTGCTATTTTGGGGTTTTGACTACTTCATTTCTTGTGGAGCACTCCATATACTTGGCATCTTGCACATTCATCCATGGAGTTGGTTGCCTTGGGATTCATACATGTGGATTGGTTGCATGCATCTTGTAGACCTTTTGTTATTTTGGAGGAGGTTGTTGTGGAGCATTCTCCTAGGAGGATTATTATATTGTTTATTCTCTCATTCATTATGGAGGGTGCACTTAAAGAGTCATAGGCCAAAATAGGATGTACCATCATGTTAGATGGATGGACCGATGGAAAGAACTGTACTATAATAATTTTCCTTGTCTCTTGCCCACAGGGAACCATGTTTTTGAAATCAATTGATGCATCTAATAAGGTGAAAGATGCAAACTTGTTATTTCAGTTTTTGGATGAGATCGTTATGTTAGTGGGGGAGGCATATGCTGTTCATATCATCACAGATAATGCCTCTAACTATGTTCTTGCTGGTAAGATGTTAAAGACTAAATACAAAACCATATTCTGGACCCCATGTGCTGCATATTGCATAGATCTCATGCTGGAGGATATAGGCAAATAGGATTGGATCAAGAACACTGTAGAGCATGCCAAGAGAATTACAAAATACATTTACAACTATTCATGGGTATTGAACCTAATGAGAAAAAACATCGGGGGCAAGGACCTTGTTAGGCTTGCCATCACGCGATTCACAACTCACTTCCTCATGTTGCAATCTCTCCTTTCCCAAGCACAAAACTTGAAAAAAATGTTTTCAAGTGATGAATGGAATGGATCTCAGTGGGTTTGCAAACAAGATAAAAAAGACACCAAAAATAAATTTTTTGAGAACACATTTTGGAAAGAAGCAACAAAGGTTGTGAAAATTGGCAAGCCCTTTGTTAAGGTGTTGTAGTTGGTGGATGGGGAAAAATTGGCCATGGGTTACATTTATGAGGTTATGGATCAAGCAAAGGAGTAGATAAATGCAACATAGAATGATAGAGTAGCTAAATATGGGCCTATCTGGGAGATCATTGATAACAAATGGAACAATCAACTCCATCACCCTATACATGTAGTTAGATACTTCTTGAACCCAAGGTATAGTTGCAAAACATAGTTAGGAGAAGATTAAACTGGGGAGGTCAAAGATGGATTGTATGAGTGTCTAGAGTGCATGGTCCCCAATGAGAGTGAGTAGTTGGAAATACACCAATAGATCAATACTTTCACTAGAGCCATGGGTATCTTTGTCAAAAAACCTAGCAAAGATTGCAAGAGATGTGGACCAACTAGGTAATAAGCAATTCCAAAGTTTTTTTAAGTTCAATTGTTTAAACTTTAAATACTTGAATTTTTAGCCAAAGTCACAATCTAGTTTGTTGAACTAACTTTGTCTTTGCAACACATTGGTGGGAGTCATTTGGTAGCCACTGTCCTCAATTGCAAAAGTTTGCAATTTGAGCCTTGAGTCAAACTTGCAGTGCTTTTGGCTGATGAGTGCAATTGGTCTATCTTTGAGTGAATTCACACAAAGAAGAGAAACCGTTTGGAACAAAAATGGTTAAATGATCCCATCTTCTTGTAGCACAACCTCTGGCTAAGGCGCAATCAGTTGCTGAACAAAAGACCCAATACAAAGCCCATTGTATTGGATGATATTGATCCAACTTCAAAATGGGTAGAGGAGATTCACCTGCCAGAGTTTGATCTTGCTTATGATATTGATGACTTGGGGTGGATTGATTTTGTTAATGTTTAAGCCATTATTATAGATGTTTGCATTTCATTAGATAACAATAGCATAATCCAAGATCACTGAGAAATACACAATCACAAGAGTCACAACATTTATCCTGGGAAACCCTCTAGGGGAAGAAAACCCAGCAAAAATTCCTTAATATAGATAGCCAATACAATGCCAAGAGATCTCTTAAACTAATACAGAAAGTCCTCCCCCAGATATGCGCCACTCTCTCACTCCTTCTTCTTCGGTAGAAGATTTGAACTTGTCTCTCAAATGAGCAAGTGAGTTGTATCTAAGTGAGGCGCTAGCCTCCTTTATTTATACAAGTCTGGCACGTGTGAAGTGTCTCTTCACTGGTAGGGCCAATTTCTCAAACTGGGTGGGTAAACCCACCTTTATTTTATTTCTAGGCCTCTTTAACATCTGCTGGGGCTGACTTCTTATTCTGCCTATTATAATTGTCTTTTGACCAATCCGCAAAAGGGGATTTGGTCCTATTACAATAACCGACATGATCAATCCACAATGGGGATTAATCTTATGAATAATATATCAATAATAATAAGAATACTCTTTGCAGTTACATTATTTCAACACTCCCCCTTAACAAGAAGGGTATTCTTCAGCAACATCATGCGAGAGAGAGAGGACAATATCATCAACAACATCATCAACAACATCAAGTGGGTGAGAGGACAACATCATCAATATCATCTTGGAACACCGACTGGCGTATCTATAAATCATCGGAAGTTTTCTTCATCGGCAGCATCGTCATTCTCAAGGAATGCTATCATCATCTGCATCAATATGTATTAGTATAAAAAATGATACATCATCATCATCACAACACAAGGCTGGCTCATCATAATACAAGACTGGCTTTACGTCACAGCTGTCAAGCTGGAAGCTCAGTACTTGTCTCATCTCAATGTCTTGCTTTACGTCACAACACTCAGGCTGGAAGCAAGATACTTGTCCTACTTTACGTCACAACCATTAGGTCGAAAGCAGGATACTAGACTGGTTTTACGTCACAACTATCCAGTCGGAAGCTCACTGCTAGTCTCATCATATCATCTTGCTTTACGTCTGACAACTAGGTCAGAAGCAAGGAACATCTCATCTTGCTTTACGTCTGACAACTAGGTCAGAAGCAAGGAACATCTCATCTTGCTTTACATCTGACAACTAGGTCAGAAGCAAGGAACACATCTCATCTTGCTTTACGTCTGACAACTGGGTCAGAAGAAAGGAAGACATCTCATCTTTCTTTACGTCTGACAATTGGGTCAGAAGCAAGGTACACGTCTCATCTTTCTTTATGTCTGACAACTGGGTCAAAAGCAAGGTACACGTCTTGCTTTACGTCACAACCACAAGGTCGGAAGCAGGGAATATCTCATCACAACAACTACTCCCCCTTTCGAGGAAGGTCTTTTCAGACTATGCCAAGCTTATCTTGGAAGTACTCAAACTTCACACGAGATAGGGGCTTGGTCAACACGTCAGCAACTTGTTCATCCGTGCTAATGTACTGGAGCTTTAAGGCTCCTCTCTGTACCATGTCACGGATGTAATGTTACCGGATCTCTATGTGCTTCGACCTGTCGTGGAATACAAGATTCTCTGTCATCTTTATGCAGCTCTGGTTGTCACATAGAATCAAGGTTGCTCTCATCTCTAAGTCAAATAGGCCGGTCAACAACTTTCGAAGCCATATAGCTTT
>ML800424.1:84282-95260 GCA_009831015.1 Picea engelmannii
CTAAGAACAACCCTCTCGACCCCATGAAATAGGGTCCAGATCTGAAAACTAGGTCACGGTCCTCTGCCCTCGAGAAACTGAAGACAAAAAAACCCCTGCCTACTGCGCACAGAGAAACGTTTCCCTGTATCATTGACTTCCAACGATCATCAATCCATGCCTCCACCGTTTTGGGGCTGGGCCATAACCCCGTAAACTTTCCGATGAGGGCCTTTTCTGCTAGAAGGAGGGCAAGATTGCAAGGCCCTTCTTGGGATAGCTCCAGAGAAGGGATCTCCTCCATCTTCTTAACAAACTTGGACGACAGAGAGGGCTTGGGATTAGATCTTGTCGATCGGACTAACTCTTGGAATGCCTCCAAAGGCACCTTTCCCATCTCGACAGACGGATCTGGGCCCATCGTAGCAAGACGGCGACCTCCAGCAGACAAAAGGACGGATCCAGTCGCAGATGCCGACCACCGCTCCAAACACCTGCAAGAAACCACAAGCGATTCGCTGGAGGAACGCGTTGATGTTGATCCGCGGCCCTGGATGCAAAGATATGCTGCAGTCCGCGTCCCTGCACACGAAAACCAGGGCGAGACGGCTAGGGTTTGGGCCCTAGCCGCGATGGCGTTCCGTCTCGCCTCATCTCCTACTAATTCTCCTTTGATGATGAAACCTTTTTACTGGTATGACACTATATTGTTATACCAAGAAGATGAGGAAAATTTGTTGTCAATCTGAATTGTTGGCATTTGATCATCGATTTCTTCAATATGTGGGAGAGAATTTTTGGACTCGAAATGGTTTATCCCAAGGGATCTGAGATTTGATTCCGCCATGGGATAAGATTATTGGTATAATTACCTGTCTTGATTTCGTTGTTCAAAACCTAAAATTCTCTAGTGCCCTCAGTGTAGCAATGCATGGATCAACATGCCTAAGGTTCAACTTCAGATTTGTCATACCTTTCTTTTCGACACATTCAAGTGTTTCTCATAACTAGTTTGACCATAAACTCTTGAAGATGCCATGGGATACAATTGCTGGTATAATTACTTGTCTTGATTTCGTGACTGGATTCAAGTAGACTCAAAAGTGGACAAGGAAAAGACCAGTTGTTTTATTAAGCCATTCTTCACCAAAGTTGTCACGGAGGTCAAGAGATAACTTTGGAGTTACTCCTTTCTTGGATTGCAGATGTTGAGGTTGAATCTCCAAACCCAATAGAATTCACAAAGAATCCCATCATCCAATCAGTACCATACCACGTAACATTTTCTGAAGTATTGTACTGTATTGCTAATGTCTTAGTTTGGAATATAATAAGTAGGAAACTCTTCAGATGCTTACTGTTACACCTCAGTTTCACTTTAGTGTACCCTATATTTTTTCTCCAGATGTGGACCATCATATGAGCATATTATGTGCCTTATTGTATCATGATGAGCCAAAAGTGTAGTTGTATTTGCAATCATGTATTGTATTGGACCATGCTTAGATGTTCTATGTATTGGTGGGGGGCCTATATAGTATCTCTAGACCCTATGTGGTCGGTCATGGCCCATCCTTTTAGTCTCCATTTCAAGATAGGCTTTGCTTTTATGGCTACGGTCAACTACCCCTTGATGTTGGTACCTCTTCATCATATTGGTCATTTATGATCTGGGTTGGTATGCAACCATCTTGGGGTGGATCTACTAGGACACATGCTCCAAGGGAGCTACTAGTCCCTCTTATCCTTGTATGTGATGTAAAAGTGTTGCTCTTTGTAAAGGTTATCACACCTATGTATAACACACTTATTTTATGCTCAAGCATTGATTCGTAAATGGTAGGCCTATGGCCCGTCCATTTCGTCAATACAAATACTTTTGCAGAATTGAATTTTGTTCTCTGTGTATGAGGCAAGAATGTTGTGTTTCTCCGAAAGACTCTGACGAGAATAAACCAATGGATACCAAAGTAATGCTGGAGGGGGGAATCGATGTTTAATATGCCCAGAAGATTGCCCCAACTACTGCAGGCCAATTTCCAACTCTCATGGAGTCCCCCAACGCTTACAAAATATAGTGGAAGTGCATACAACTCAGCCTCCCTCAAATCGCTGTGTAGAAGACTGGGATAAATGAATATGATGCATGCTAGATGCCGGGCGAGTGCTACAGGCTGTGAAGACACCCAACCTCCCTCAAATCGATGTGGCAAGTCAATAAATAAACCCAACTTACTCGATCATAGATAAATCATTGCCGGTTTTGCGTTTTGTGGTTTTGGACGTGCATAGATAGAAAAGGAATGACTTCTTTTCCCATAAAGAAGCCAAACGGGTCTTGATCGCTTCAATCCTCAGAGGTAAATCACTAGGTTTGAGTGTCATGCGTTCGCCAATAGATAGAGGTACATTGAGCCCCAATCTAGAAGTGAAAATACTATTTGGTAGATGGCTTCTCACCAATTGCATTAAAGCCACGACCTCCGGAAAGAAAAATGAAACCCTTTTCCACATGTGACTTTGTTGATGAATCTAGACAAAGAGAAAACTAAATCGACCGAGGAAATTGATAACATTCTTGTCGATGTACTAGGCACTTGGAGTTGGTAAGAACAAAGAATTTAACACATGACAACAACGATTCAACCAAGAGGGGTTTAGCAACGATTGATTGTCCAATGATTAATGAAGTGAGTGGGATTAAGATGCACTAAGAACAATTACATTATCTAAACCATTTGCCCATTCAACATTATGCCAATTGATTATATACACAACTACAGAGAGGATTAGACACAAGAAACTAGAACCATTTTTATTATGTACAGAGAATTCATTACAAAGAGGGTGTGAGCTATGCATGATCAAACATCTCATGTATTGTTACTCACAAGCAAACTCAAACTGCATGTTGTTAGATTATTGGATGTGCTCGTTTAACCATAGACAATATAGCAATATTGTCACCCAACCATAGGCACTAATGCCACCCCCGAGCACCTTGACCTTGACAGAGAGAAGAATTTCTGGCAACAAACCAATAGCCAACCAAGGCTAATGCACCAAGCAAAGATAACCAAAACTGATCAGAGAGTCCAACCTAGAAAAACTGAAAATGCAGATTGCAGAACTGCCGACAGTAGCTGCTCCCAAGACTTGCGCACAAGTGTACTTCTGCAGTTATGAAAATTCTGTCTAAAATGAAGACTGGCCTCCTATATTTATACTGCTTCTGCCAGACTACCTGGGCCGACTTCTCATTCTGGGTGCTAATTACTTAGTATATAATATTTCCTATAGTCGACTTCTCTTCTAGGGTTATATCCAAATCTTTTCTTGCTTCCGAAATATTCTAATCTTGTCAAAGGTCACAAATGGAGGTTAATACATCCCACAACTACCATAATATCAACAGTCCCTCCTAGCTAGGGAGGTATAACAGATAATGGTCTTGAGCACAAACAAACCATTCAACCGGTAGCATCATTATAGCCACACATGCTATCTTATAATCAAATCACGAGCACCGTCATCATTATCCAACTGGATAATCTCCATGAAAACTAGTACAATGTCATATGATAGAACACAACTGTGTCTATCCATAGTAGTACACACCTACTCAATCCGTGACACATAGTCACAACTAGTAGAACATATCCACCACAGTAGCATACCTCTACTCTCTAGAGACATGCAATCTCCATAGCAATCATATCATCTGATATCAACCTGCACATAAACAATATCATGATATAAACTGAGTCATCTGGGCCATTCTTCCACTCACATCTGTGAGATCTGGAAGAGCATCTGCCCTCAGAGAATAAAACATCAACGATGGGCTATCTGGACTATTCTTCTCAAGCATAGAAGAATAACTGTCCTGATCTCTTAGCCTGGACCATTCACCTATCTAGGCCATTCCTCCGGCACTAAGCAAAGTGCAAACTGGAGAGAATGAGTCCGCCCTAGGGAATTCTTGTCCCTGATTGCTGAACGTGGACCATTCACCAATCTGGGCCATTCCTCCAGCACTAAACAAAGTGCAACCTGGAGAGAATGAATCTGCCCTAGGGAATGACCGTCCGGACTAAGGAAATGACTGTCCTGCACCAACCTCCAAAACAGACCATTCTTTGAAACTGCTCACAACTGTGAGCTTCGAAAGAATGACTGTCCGGCGAGGCAGACCAGTCTTCTTGACCACTACTGAGAGTGACTGTCAAGAAGAAAGACTGTCCTAGACCATTCCCCCACACTGGCCACAAGGGGAATCACTATCTATGGTACATCAACAATACATCGAACCATTTTCATTACGAAAATGACCGTTCGATCTGAACCATTTTCCGAACTGGAAAATGCCTGTCTGTCAGAAATCTCAAACCATTTTCCGAACTGGAAAGGAATTGACCATGCTAGACCATTTTCTAAGCTGGAAAATGACTGTCCATAAATCAATGATATATCAGTGCTCCCTCCCAACCTGGAGAGCCATCTCTTCCTTTTCAGCTAAGGGAGTTATTTCCACGATCCCCAACTTGTTTCGTAAGTATGCAAAATTTATTCCGGACAGAGGCTTTTCAAGATATCTGCTGTCTGCTCATCTTTGGGGATATACTGGAGCTTCACTTCTCCTTCCTGGACTTTATCTCAAATAAAGTAGTATTTGATCTCAATGTGTTCCGACCGTTCATGGAACACTGGGTGTTCTGATAGCCTTATACAACTCTGATTGTCACAGTATATTATGGTTGAATCTGGTGCCTGATCAAATAGTCCAGAAATCATCTTTCTCAGCCATACTGCTTCTGTACATGCCTCACATGCTGCTATATATTTTGCTTCTGCTCTGCTGAGTGAGACAGACTTCTGTACTCCTGTCTCCTCTAGTACTCCTTCTATCTTCTGCACTTCCTGCCCAATCTGAGTCTGTGAATCCATGAAGTTGTATAACCCTGGATGCGGTATATCTTAAACCATAGTTTAGTGTCCCACGAATGTATCTTAGAACATGCTTTGCAACTATCCAATGTTCATGTCTGGGTTCCACCTGGAACTGACTTAGTGTGTTTACGGAAAAACAAATATCTGGTCGAGTATTTACCAAATACATCAATGACCCAATCAATCGCCGATATAGGGACGGATCTACTGGATCAGAATCTGAGTCTCTTACTTTCCTTATATCTGTGGTCATAGGAGTGTCCATGGATTTGCAATCCATCATTCCAAACTTCTAAAGAATCTTCACTGCATACTTTCCTTGTCCAAGGAATACTTCACCACGCTTCTGCCATACTTCTAGTCCCAAGTAATAATGCATGAGACCGAGATCTTTCATATCGAACTTAGAGGCTAGTTCCTTTTTACATTGGATGATGAGAGAATCTTCACCTGTCAAGAATAAATCATCGACATATAGCAGTAAAATCACAGGTGCATTGTTCACTACTTTGTAGTAAAGATTTGGATCTGCATGACTCTTGGAGAAACCAAGTCTCATTAGGTAGCTGTCGATTCTGGCATACCAAGCTCTTGGAGCTTGCTTAAGTCTATATAAAGATTTCTTTAATCTGCAAACATGAGTGTCTCTGGAATGTACTTCAAATCCTTGAGGTTGTTCAATGTATACTTCTTCTTCGATTGCTCCATTGAGGAAAGTTGTTTTTACATCCATCTGATGTAAACTCCATCCCATGGAAGCAACAAGAGACATAATGGCTCTAATAGAAGTATATCTGGCAACAGGAGCGAATGTTTCGTCACAGTCTTCTCCCTCCTTCTGGGAGAACCCTCTAGCTACGAACCTTGCTTTATATTTGTCCACGCTTCTGCCTGCTGCATGTTTGATCTTATAGACCCATTTTGAAGTTACTACTGATTTTTCTTTAGGTCTAGGCATAATTTTCCATACATCATTTTTCATGATGGACTGGTGTTCTTCTGTCATGGCTTCTTTCCATTGTTTCTTCTGAGTTGCCTCTTCAAAAGTGGTGGGTTCTTCGTCTAGAAGCTTTGTCATATATGCTGCATAGCTGGAGAATCTCTTGGGCTTCTTGCTTTTTCTGAAGGTGCCACTTGGGGCTTTGAGTCTTTCTGCTTCTTGTAGAGTAGCTTCAAGCCAAGCTGGATGTTTCTTGGTTTTGGGTACAATGTTTGATTCAATAGTTTCACATGGTTACATCGGATGATCAAGTTGTTTTGTTTCTTCATTCTGACTTTCTGGAAGACATGTGCTTTCTTCATTAGGCTCTTCACACTCTTCTTCTTCTATAGTTTCTTCTACGGATTTCTTGAAAGACATCTTTTCATTGAAGGTTACATCTCTGTTGACTTCAACCTTATGTTGTTCCGGGATATAGATTCTGTAGGCCTTGGATGATTCACTGTATCCCACTAATATGCCCTTCTTTCTTGAGGGTTCTAATTTATTCCTTTTATCCTTGGGAATGTGAAAGTAAACAGGGCATCCAAAGATTCTTAAGTGTTCCACATCAGGTTTCTTTGCTGAGAAGGCTTCTTCTGGAGTCATATCCTTCAATATGCGGTGAGGACTTCTGTTCTGAACATATATCGCTGTCATGGCTGCTTCTCCCCATAGATAAACCTTGATCGTTCAATAGTGCCTTCACAGTTTCTTTAATAGATCTGTTCTTCCTTTCTGCTACACCATTTTGTTGAGGATTATGAGGAACAGTTAGCTCCCTCCTAATCCCTGCTGATTTGCAAAAGGAAACAAATTCCTTGGATGTATATTCTCCTCCATTATCTGTTCTCAAGGTCTTGATTTTCTTGTTTGTGAGGTTCTCTATCTCTACTTTGAATTCTTGAAACTTGCTGAATACTTCGTCCTTTGTCTTCAAGAGATATAACCAAGTCTTTCTCGAGTAATGATCTATGAAGAGTACATAGTAAAGAGAAYCTCCTAGAGATTTGACTGGCATCGGACCGCAAACATCTGAATGTATTAGATCTAGAATTTCYTTAGATCTACTATTGCTGCTTGAGAATGGTTTCTTAACATTCTTACCAAGAGCACATCCTTTGCAAATTCCTTTATGTGTAGACTGTAGTTCTGGTATTCCTTCAACCATCTTTTTGAGGAAGGGTAATGCTTGATAGTTAATATGAGCATACCTTCTATGCCAAAGTTTGTTGGGATTGACTTCATCATGTACAAGGGCTTCATCATTTCGTTCTAGTAGTCTATATAGTCTTCCTTCACGGGTTCCAATAACTCTAGCATTCTCTATGCTGGAGTCTCTAGGCCAAGATAATACTTTTCCATCTACAAAGGCTATTCTGTTTCCTTCGTCTTCTAGGCAAGATATGGATACGAGATTCTTTTCTAAACCAGGTACATATAAGACATTGCTCAAATGAACATTGTTACCTGTTTTCAATTTGACAGAGGCTTGACCAATTCCTTCGACTGGGTAAGTGTTTTTGTCTCCAAGTTCTACCTTGTACGATGTCTTCTTTTCATTTAGATTGGAGAGTTTGGCTTGATCTCCTGTCATATGCCTGGAAGCTCCACTGTCAATTATCCACATGTCATCTTCAAGAGTTCCTGTGAGTGCTGAGTAGTGTAGATGATTTGTCTTTTCATTCATGACTTCTGTTGACTGATAATTGGTCAGGCTTTGACCCAAAATTTCAACCTTGACATTTCTGCCTTCTGAGAGTACCAAGAGGTGCGCTGGACTAAGGTGCACTTGAACATCTTCTCCTTGAGTAAGGTATTCCATCATAAGGTGCTAGACAAGGGTTTTAGGGTTTCTGCAACTGCACCTGCTAGTAACCCTAGTGACAATGCTTTAGTAACTGCACCTGCTAGAAACCCTAGCGACAGTTCTTCAACGAGCTTGGTAACCTTATGGCTTAGCTCCCTTCCAGTGGTTAGACTGAATGAAGGAGGTGTGGGCCCATAACCTGTTAGAATATTGGATGTGCTTGTTTAACCATAGACAATATAGCAATATTGTCACCCAACCATAGGCACTAATGCCACCCCCGAGCACCTTGACCTTGACAGAGAGAAGAATTTCCGGCAACAAACCAATAGCCAACCAAGGCTAATGCACCAAGCAAAGATAACCAAAACTGATCAATGCCAACTTATGGATATTTGTTATGGCAACCTGTTCACTTCAGAAACACTCTTTGAATTGAAAGTGCTTCATTGTAGATCAAGAGTATGTGGAGTCTACTGGAATTATCAAAGGGAAGGCTGCATTTCATTAAGGGATGATAAGCTTGTAAGTGGCATGTTAAAATTTTAGCAGAAACAATGAAACTTCATAGCTTCATTACAACATGCATATGATAGATCATGGTGTCACATACAGTAGTACAGTATGTATGGTACTGGGGGAAAGTAAATTACAATTTACAACATACTCACACGCATCCAACTTCTTGCTTCCCCTCCTATGGCCGCAGATATGTTTAAAATCTGAGGTGAATATTTAATTAAATAAATTATAAATGGAGTCAACCCTATAACAATGAGCCTCTAGTGTAATGTTTACTCTCAAACTCAAATCCTTGTTTGTTTGTATTCCCAGCAGCAGGACTGAAATGAAATATCATGTAAATGTACTATATCTTAGCCAATAATTTTATTTCCTTTCTGAACAAAATCCGTAGAAATGGAACCCTGGTAGTTAGGCATAGGAGTTCTGAACCCTCACCAAGAGGGTACCATTGAGTACCATTATGATATAAATCCTGTTCGCAAAATGGTAAAGGAAAAGGTCTTGACTCTTTAGTCAAGCAAGGAAGCGTTGCATGGCTGTTTTCTGTTAAATTGACTTCAATAAGGGCCACTTTGCATACACTGTTATAGCAGATTAAGTGCCACGTTAGATGCTTTATGTATTGGCTAAGAACTTGAGAAATCATTTATAAACTTTGCTCATCCTTGACAGAATAGTTTACCAAAAAGTAGGGCATAACTACAAATAGCCCAAAACTCTTGGTATGTCTGAGGGAAAAGTAGGAAATGGATGCTGTATATTCAATGTCATATAAATATTGGGGAAGATGATTTATAATGCCAAAAGACCATCTCGAAATTTGAGTGACAAAGAACTTATTATTGTTTACTTCAATTATATCCAATTTGGTGTTAGCCCAAGGGGTTAGCTCAATCGTTTGTCACCAATGTTACTGGCATTTTGTTAGTTCCATGCTGGCAGGTGCCCGGTTTGATTCTCCTTGGGTGAGGTGCTTTAGTCTATGCTGACGGGTTTACTAGGGATGCCATCCATAAATATGGAGAAGCACTCCTTGGGTTTCCCTGCGAGGTTTTCCTAGGACAAAATATATCCAATTTGGTGCTGCTGAGTTCTTTATAGAATATGTATCAAGGGCATGCTATTTTGCAGACAATCATGTGGATTTGCAGAGAATTATACTTCTAAATTGTCATCTTAAAAAACTATATATTGGCATCTGTTTATTTTTCTACCATACAGTATCTTAAAATTACTGTGGGCATAAATAGAGATCGTCCTGTTGTCTTGGTATGACATCTGAGTGCAATTATCTGCATTTATCCTTCTGTTATTATTTTAATCATTCAAACAAGCTGTTGAGGACATAAACTACCAGTAAGAGTGCCTACAGAGGCAACAATATTTGGTCTTAAGTTTTACTGAATATGGGTCGACGGGAAAAAATACATTTCCTAAATTATGCTGTTTTTTATCGATTGAGTATTTTAAGGTTTCTAAGCTTTGCTATTTTTATTTCAATGGGAAGATCAGAATGATGGAAAATCCAACAGAGTTATAACACTGCTGAATAGTGCAAAAGGCAGCTAAATGGAATTTTGGCGGTAAATTTCTATCCAAATATTACATACCGGAGATTTCTTGGGCAGGATAAACTTTGATAGTGACTATACATCTAGACCTATGCATAAAGCCTATTCACTGAATTAGTCCACAAGAATCAAGATACCATTCACAATCCATTACATAAGCGATTCATGCACAAATGAAAAACAAACTTCAGTCTGAAGTATCATTCTTTAGACAAAAGTGAAATGTTCAATGCAAGGAACATTTGCAGAATGGAGAAACAACCTCTATTAATTAGAGGATACATCCTGAAAATGAGAAACACCTTGGTTTATTTTGAACACTGTCATTCAATGGCAACCTTTTGACATACATATCTAGAATTATTTTGATTAATAAGGTCTGATCCTGGAATTATTATTTTCAAGGCCTATGCCAGACTTGAAGTTAAATTAGTTTGAGTTTGTACTCTAGATCTCTTTTGTCCTGTAATTAACAAAAGAATAATAATTTGTAACTAATAATAATAATAATAATTTGTAACATCTCCAGACAAAACTTGTAACTACAATTCAGCAAGCAAATTATAGTAATTTCTAGAAAACCACAATTTTTGTACTTGATGTATCAGAATCTAATAAGGTTGAACTAAGGTCATCTATAGAGAAAGACTCACCTTCATAGAAAGCATCTATGTTCTGGATGTCTGGCTACGTTGCCAATTTGCGCTTGAACCGGGATAATTTCATTATCCAACACAGAATGCCTTTCCAGTGAACATAATATTTAAAAGTTTGAAGCATTTTCTTCCTTTCCATGCATGACAGTGGACTGAAATTGCAGGATACAGTAGGCTTTGCATGAAGGCAAAGCATATTTCTTTGGGTCAATTGGAATAAGAAAAACCATTTATGAATTTATTTTGTTTCCCCAAAAGATCATATAGGTAGCCTTTAACATATCTGTTGTCATTTTGGTTGTTGAGAGTTTGACAAATAGTAGCAATAAGGAAACACGTCATATTTGAATACACCGTATGGTAGTCATAAGGCATGCAGATTGATGCTAGAAAAGGTGGAGTGGAGGGAAGCCATTATTGGATAGAAGCAAGGCTGTTGGGAGCGCGGAGCGGGAGCGGGAGCGGGAGCGGGAAGCATAGATTTTCAAAAATCTCTGGAAGCGGGAGG
>ML800424.1:112482-131519 GCA_009831015.1 Picea engelmannii
CCTGATTAATCCACAATGGGGATTTAATCCAATAACAAAATAATAATAATGATTAATCCACAATGGGGATTTAATCCAATAATAAGAATGCTCTTCGCAGTTACATTATTTCAACAAACTTGCCTTCCAAAAGAAGCTTGGGAAGAAAGGGTGTGTGTGTTCTGCACCTCCAGAAAAGTGGAAACAGAAAAAACATTTCAGTTTAGAGTGTGAAGCCTTCAAAGACAGTAGGGACAACTATATAAGTATCTTGACAACTAGCTCTTGGAATAATTTATTCAGCGAGGGGACAATGGAGAAATTGGGGGAGCTCATCATCAAGTTGAACAGGAAAATGGATGAAATGCATAAATCAATGTGTGAGGTGGTTTGTCCCATAGGCTATTGTTAGCCTCGTGGACGTTAAAATCATTTTCTCTCTTTTCTTTCTTTCTAAGTCCTCCATACTTATGCCCAACTTGGCAAGGGTCGTGTCATATGAGATGAACCGAGTTGACTTGTTTGTTCTATGCGCGTTGGTCCACTTAGCGTGCTAAGATCCTTGCCTTGCCTCGTTGTCTAGGTCGTTTGCACCCCAAACGTTTCGTCCGCAAGTTGGCCTTGTTGTGCGCCCAAGTCATCCAACTGTCCACAATGCCTTTGTCCGCGGGAAAAGGCAAGTCTCTGACTTCGCGCCTTGCCGATGGGTCGAGGTCTTCGTTTTCCACACACCTTGCAATGAGCCAAAGCATCTTGACCGACTAGATCCTCTGTCATGTCGCTGTGGAGGGAGTGCCCCGCGTGCCTCTAGCCAAGGGTCTCAATGGTCTCAAGACATTCATTAGCATGATGTCGAAGCATCAGAGGTCCAATGTGCGTCCTGACCATTGGTATTGTTTTGTAGGGGGTTTGGTGCTCACGTTTTTGCGAGTTACTCCTAATGCATAAAGATTCGATAGTTGGGGTGTTGAGTTCGAATCCTTGGGGGGGGTCAAGGATCCAGAGAATTTGGTTATTTTTATAATGCATTTGGCACACACATTGGTTGGAAATTCGAGGTTTGGATTCGTGGCAAGACAAGATCTAATTAGCAAAACTTCGCTAGAGTAGTGGGTTGAGACAAATTGAAGAGTCGTTCATCTATTATAGAAACAACTCCCCTTAAGCTCGGGGTTTGTGCATTGCCTATGGAGAATACAATCATAACTACCCAGATTCTTGTATTTCGCTCAATTAGTGGCATGGCCCCTGAAGTAGCACTTATTGAGATGTGTTGGACATTGGTGGATGCCTACCAACTATTTTACAAAATGTCTACAACAATTGAGAGAATTCTTGCAAACTGTTTGACAAATGTCAATGAGAATATCTACATTTCAGCTTGAGAGTGGACATGCATAACTTTGTCAAAACCCTCTTCAGGGCCACTATCACCTTGGAGGTGTGCAACTCAAGACTCTATTGATAATGTGAAGGTCGACACCCAAGCCAAGAAGGGGATCTCTCTCGACCGACAAAACTCGATCTTTATAGGTAAGTAATGGCAAAAATTATTAAACCTCGATTATAACACACTATAGTGCCCAATTTGAGCCCTTGTTTGATCTCAACTCAGTTCACGATGTTGTTGATTTAATTGAGTCAACTTCCTTGGATTAGGGTTGACCAAACTTGATTATGCATTTTTAGATAATGTGACCTGTGTGAGCAAGTAGTTGTCTAGGGTTTATGGTTATGCCATATGCGATTATGGTTGTCTTATTCTCTTACTGTTGGGAGATGCCTTATTAGCGAGAGACTTCAACTTTAATAGTTTACGTTTAATGCAACATAGATCGTTTAAGTTGTTTAATGAAACATAGATTGTGTTATGCATTGTGTTTCATATGTTTTAAATACCATGTAAAGGATGCTATATTCTTATACTTACATTTGTTTATAGAGTTCAATGTAAGCAATCACATGTGTGGAATGTATGATACATAGGCCTAATTTGTATATTTTTGATGTATGTGATCCCAATGGGGATGATTATGATAAACATGCACATTTTTTTATGAAATAACAATCAGACAGTGGACCCCATATGGGTTGGAGGATCGTATCGCTATAGCAAGGATGCTATCACATATTGGGGTTATTGGTGACATTGATAGCGAGGAGGCTATCACATATTGTGTTTATTTATTTATGATATATGAGAGGAGATGCTTTTATAGTTGCTTGGCCAATTGTGTTGTGTAGGATATAGGTAACTACCCAAGCAACCATTATTTTGGATGCAATTGAATACATGGACCTAGGGTGAGGGTTTCTAGAGTGGTTTTAAGGGTGACTTGGTTGAAGTAGGGATGGGATCTTTAGGAGGGTGGAGGTCCATTCCCATCGAGTTCTTAATAATTGTTCCTCCACCAAACTCAGGGCCATGAGATTGGGCAAGAAGGTCCATTTCCATTGACAGATGTGGTAGGCCTCATGATGGGTGTCATGGGCCACAATGACATAATGGCCTTCTTTTGCTTTGCATTATATCTAACAAAGGAGTTGCACATGGGTAAGAAGAGTTTGTATGGTATGGAAAATTAGGATTCTATGGTAAGAAGAGTTTGTGGTATGGAAAATTAGGAGTCTTGTTTATATTATTTGGAGGGACTGTCCAGACTATGCTTGTGCATCTTATCACACATTGTGGTCGTAGTTTGTAAACCTCCATGAGATCATTGTATGTTGTTCACATCTACCTTTGTGTTGAGTCAATTCATATCTATTGGACAATCTTTAACCAACTCATTGATTTTCTTCTTAGTCCCTATGGCTAATTGAACTAATCAATATTTCTTATGCTTACTCCTTTGCAAGAGAAATATTTCAACAATGTTAGATTTTATGTAACTATGGCTAGCTCCATAATCAATTAAAATTATTATGGGCTAGTTATCAATCTTACCTTCCACTTCAATCATGGGGAATTGATATTCTACTTGCTTGGTGTCCAAGGTTGCATAAATCCTTGGCATGTTTCCACCCATGTCTTCCACTATTTTAGCCTCTTGAATGTTGTGGACAGTCCTTATTCTTTCTCCTTTGTGAGGGAAGTCCCTATTTAAGTGATTTCCTTCACATCCTCAACATTGTACAGGTTGCTACCTTGGCCATTTTCCAAATGAATCCACAGTATTGTGCTCATTTCGGGTTGGTTGACCTTGTTGATTTGCTTGGGAGATGTCCTTGAAAAAGGGTGGCTTAAAACCCTTTTTTCCTTTGATCCTTTTTACCTTTAATCTTGTCATTCCAATATTTTTGGAAAACAACCTTCCTCTGCTTTGCTCATAAAGATGATTTTCTCTCCTTATGACTTCCTCCAAATTCTTGGGGTTATCGTATTGTATATTGTCATTGTGGAAAGAAGGTAACCCACTTAGAAACCTTTGAATTTTGACTTTCTCATCCTTTATGAAGTCAACATACTTTGACAATTCAAAAAACCTGTTCTCATATTCATCCATTGTCATGGTTCCTAACTTCAGTTCAAAGAACTCTTTCATCTTCCTTTCATAATGATGCTCATACAAATATTTCTCTTGTGAATATCCTTTGAACTACCTCCATGAAATCCTTTTTTCATCAAGGTTCTTGGCTTGTGCTTAAGTTTTTTCCCACCACATGGTTGCCTTTCCTTGCAAGTGGTAGGTTGCAATTCTAGTTTCTACCCTTGAGGGGTGATCATGCAGGTGGAAATATTTCTTCGTTTCCAATAGCCAGGCCTCAACATCGTCTCCTTTCTTGTGCTCACCATTGAAATTTGGTGGCTTGATTTTCCTGAGTTCACCTTATAAGATGTCTACCTATGGCCTTCTCCTTTACCTTCGAACATGAGACACACTTGGTTTTCTCTTTGGATCTGAACTTGCATGAGTTCTTCAGGTGGATTTTCTTGGAGAATGATGGTGCCTACTAATGCTTCTTGACTTCTTGTCATTTCCATGATCATCCCTTTTTGCTTTGGGATCTAGATGTTTTCACTTTTCTAGCACTAACTACTTGCTTGGTGTTAGAGTCTTTGTTGACTTGCTTATGCAACATATTCAAATTATGAAGTATCTCTTCATAAGCCTTCATAATCCTTTCATTATCTTCCCTATAGCTGTGCACTTCTTTATACATGCTTCTCATAGTTATATGATCCTGCCTACCTATCCTTCATTTATACTATGTCTCAACATTACCCATCATAACATGCAGACCCTTAATATCTTCCCCATGGCTATAATATCCCTAGGCATCATTCATAATTCCAATCCTTATATAAGAAACAAATTTGTTTTCATGTACTTCTAATTATGCAATAAATGTGCATGTAATAATCATTGTTAGCACATGCATACTATAAAGCATTTCATTGATTATAATACAAGTTATTATTCATCTCAATTTATGAAGAAAACAATGCACCAATTCAAAATCTGATTCTTTAGACACATTTCTCTTTGAAACAACTCTCCAACGACTATACTCAACCCTCATTTTGAGTTACGAAAAGTTACAACATTTACAAGTTGCAATTTCCACTCACTTACTGTAGAAATTATTTATTAATCCCTGATAAAGTTTTAGTGCCCAATTAAAAAATCTAGGTGGATATATATTTTCTCCTCCTCAATACCTTTCCAACGACTATTCATTTTCTCAAATCTGAGCTATGAGTTGAGAGTTGTGATTCATAGAAGTTTAGATTGTTTTTCCCAATTTATCCATGTATGCTACACGTGTCTTCTTTCTCTTTTTGCACATTTTTACATACCCAAATTCCAAATATGGCTCCATGTTTGTCTTTTATGGTTCATAATGTTTCCATATGCTGCTCTTGAGCCCCAAACAGACTTTCGAGCAAGGCGTTATGCCCTCTAGAAGTAAACAAGTGCTGAAATTTAACCTTAAGTATTGTTTCATCTGTAACTTTCTCATACCAGCTCTATTTTGTGCCCAAAGTAGCTCGTTAGATATCTCTCTCTGATTTCTTTTATTTAAGTTGTAGAGACATAGTGTACCAAATATATACTCTGTTCTCATGGGTTTATTTTTACTAAAAATGTCATTTAGGGCCTCAAAATTGCCCCACAAGTTCATGACCTTCGAAATCCTGAAAATTTCATATAAAAACTTATTGTTTTACTGTTATAAGAGCCTTTAAATCTGATTTGTTGATCTCAAATTAGGTAAAATATAATATTTTGATCCAATAAACCTTTCCAAACCCCATGAGTCAATCTCCATCGTCGATTGACATCTCGAAGCAGCCTAGACCATTGATCTGAGGTCCATCGGAGATCAACGATCGACATTTTCCTTTGGATGCACACAACATTTTTCCAAAATTGTTGACTTAACCGTCAGCCATCAGCCCTTTTCTTTGGAAATCAATTGCAACACATCTCTGAACCGACTGACCTGACCATTGGCGATTTCCTCTTTGGCTGAATGAAACACCTTACCAATTTGATCGACCCGACCATCGACCATCGACTATCCATGTTGGCTCATGAAAACACTTCTTCAATTTGGACGACCCGACCATCGATCGTTTGACCATTTATTAGCTGACGTGGCAACTATGCTGGCATGGAAGGCCACGTGGATGTTGATGTGGTATGACATGTCATCCCGAGGTGCCAAGTTGGTTGATGTGGCATGACACGTGGATGTTGACATGGCATGACATGTCATCACCATAATTCTTTCATCAACGATCGATCATTTCTCTTGGAAAAAATGACACCTTGGTCAATCGACCAACCCCCAACCATCAGCCTTTAGCCATCATTAGTTTCTCTTGCTCGATCAAAACACTTTGCTAAATCTTTCAACCCAACCATTCGTCATCGGTGATTTTCGTTGGAGACTAATACACTTTTCCAATTCGGACGACTGGACTATCGGTTGCCGATGAATTCTCTTGGCCAATTCCAACACTAAGAAATTTCAACCAAATCTCCAATTAATATGGATCGTTGATCTCCAAGCCAAGATGATCTTGACCATCGATTGACTCCCTTTTTCTAACCTCTGAAAACTGATTCAGACTATCAATATGTCTCATTTTCTCAACCACTAAAAATGAATCTCAGTCATTGATCTAGTTCACCTTCCAAACGGTTGAAACCTTATAATTTTTTAAATATTAAAATGAATCTAGGACGTTGATCTCAAGATCAAATGCGATCTCGACCGTCGATTCATCAAACTTTGCCCAGCACTACAACTGTCATTAAAACATGAAATTTGACCTTCCAAGTTGAAATTAGCTCTACAATTCTACAGATTGATGCCATTAAACCTCTATGAGGAAAATCTAATCTAAATTCCCCCAAATTCACACAAACCGAAATATGTAATTGCGAATTTTCCCAATTCACACTGGTTCTTAGCCCATACAATCTTGTTTTTTGAACCATAACTATGATATCATAATGTAATGTTCCCCAACCCAACTCAGGTCCATTATGTGCGGAATAGTCATAAAAATTAAAATTTTCTACTAACTAATTTCCTGTATCTTATCGGCTACAAATTACATACAGATTCAACTATTATTTGATACCATTTAGTAAATGCATCTACAACATTTTAAACAAGCATGAATGTAGCTAAATAAATCATTACAACAATATATAAATCAGTCTCATACACAGAGTTCATGCACAACAATTAAAACTCATAATGCAAGACAAAACCAAGATAAAACGATTATCTTTTAATTTAGTTGTGAAACCAGCTGCTTGGGATGAATATTCCACTCAACCATATAATTGTTGTTCCAAATATCAATAGCAAGTCAACCCCGATATGGGGCTAGTAATGCACAAAAAAGGGTGGTCTCTCATTGTCCACTCACAACTGAGAAAACCCACAACCCACTAATATTCTCTTACATCTATCCTGATTTTCCACTAGATCTCTTCCTCTCAACCTACCTAACCCAAGGAATGTATCCCTTCACTGATATCAGTCTCTCGGGTGTCCCATTCATTTGTCAGATTCTCTCTGGCACATGTAACCATGAATCTCTCTGCTGAGAACTCAAGGGAACTCACTACTAGGAAAACTACCAACTAACAACAACAAACACTTGTTGTTATAGTGAAAATCACACATGATTTCACTCTTTAGGCTTGACAACCTAGCTCTTCAGTGTTCAGCTCTAAAACATTCCAAAAAGGCTCTAGCATGCTCTAAAATTCACCCTCCATGATTGCTCCAACACCAAGCTCTCTTTTCTTCTCTCTAATTGTCGTCATGCAAAAAAAAAATTGACTACCTAAAATTGTTGTAGATCCCCATATAAATTTCCTCTCCCTTGGCTTGCTTTCTTGACCCACACACTTCCCCAAGATGGATGTACTCATCCCCCATGCTTCTAATAACTATGGGATGTGACTTCTCACACCTACCCTCTTACATGCATTCAATGATTGGATTTGGGGACACTCTATTAGAAAATAGAGTTTAATACATAGTCATAATAAAATTTAGGAATATGGGTGGAATTAATAGACATGGGTAATTCCCCCCATTGGACCCCTCTCAGACATTCTCTTAGATGCTCCTCTCTCTTTTGGATTAATTCATCCCCCCTCTCTATCTGTGTCCCCCAACAACTGACATCACATTTTATTATTAAAACTTAGAAATAAATTTCACATATACATTGCTTGGTCGTAGCCACACATTATATTTACATTAAACATTAATTAAAATGGGGATTATAGTGGGGATGTTACATGTTGCAGGTAGGTCGACAATTGTTATAGTAAATATTGTTTTGATATGTGGTGTAGAGCTTATCTATGCACCAAAATCCTTAATTTCTCCATATGCAACAACCTTTCTTGAATTGATTGCATATACACTTTCTCCAGCCTCATAATATTTTGTGCATTCTAAATCGATGGCTTCCATTATTGAAAGAGGCATGATATTATTTTTGGCACCACTATCCACCATGCAATTATGCAATATCAATTCTGGTGTTTCGAAAGATACAAAGAAGGGAGGGATTTTGCATCGTTTCTTCATAAGTGGAGTAATACATTGTTGTTGATTATTTTTTATTGTTGCTTCTACCCTTCTGTCGTGTTTATCTTTATTTCCCAACAACTCAAGTATATTTTCTTTCTGTTGAGGTCTTTTTACCACTTCCAAGAATGGAAGAGTAATATGAAACTTGGTTAAATCATCAACAATATTGTAAGTCATTCTTGTAGAGCTAACTTTTCATGACCCCCCTACACAACTTGGGATATATTTATGGGATTTGCTTAAGGAGAAATACTTTCTAAAGTAAAAGAACCCATTGGTCCATTTTTTAATCCTTTAGTTCTATCCATTTGTGGGGGGACTATATTTTCCCCTTTTGTCTTGTTCATTTGAGTCCTAGTTTGAACCACATTATCTTAATCATTGAATTATTCCTCTCTCTTTTCCAATCCCCTTTTGAAAATGGTAGCATATCATCAACCATTTCCATATATTTGAGGGTTCTAGAAGATGCTTCATTAGCGACTTCCAGGGGATCCAAGAGCTGGTCATCTTATTTAGGGAATTTCTTAATATTTTCCTCCAGTACAACATCATTAGGATTTTGAATTCTGTGGGTCCTAGGCTTGGGAACAAGATCATTGATGTTCTTATTCCTTTTGGGCCATTATCTGAAGCCATATGTAGGTACTCTAGGATTTTGGTAATGTTGTTGGGGTCTTTGTTCTTCATTTCTCCTTAACCAAATTATCTCATTTTGCATTTGTCTAACAGTGCTATTCAACTAGGCCATTTCTACATCTTTTCTTGCACGTGGAGCATAATTTGGTGGAGGAATATATTGTACATTTGTGGGGGTTCCCCTAAAAGATACCTCTCCCTACAGCTCTATATTATACATTTCACATTGGAACAACTGTGGTTTTTCTTTAAACAATAAGACATGTCTCTTTCCTTTGAAATTTTCCCAAAATAATGTATGGGTTAGCATTACTTTATAACATATCTTCTTCCATTTCTTGCACCTTTTGCATGGAATTTTCCAATGTTGCGATTCTTGCAAACTTGATTGCATATTTGACATTTTCAGGCATAGCATTTTTATAGCATCCAAAAATAACAAGAGCATTAAGACATTGTTCTTCGGGGATTTAGTGTAATGTCCTAAAAAAATAGAGATTAAAATCCCTAATTTTTTCATACTTTTCTAAATGAATTTGAGTAAGTTGAGTAAGCAAAAAGTATGATATGCCACATGTTGAGAATATTTTTTAATGAATGCATATTCAATATCATCAAAATAAGTGATTGAGTTTTTTGGTAGAGACAAATACCAATCATAAGCTGGACCAATCAAAGTTTGTAGAATTTTTTTGACCATAACATCATCATGTGTTACCAAGTGCATATCATAAATTGTAAAAAACTATTCAAGATACTTATCTGGATTGATAATACCATCACCACAAAATACTCGTAATACACAAGGAGGAAGATTTGGTAATTGATGTTGTTCACCTTCAAGAGCCAAAGGACTTATCCTATGTTTTCATCTTCATATAGGATTTCTTAAACATATAGATGGGTAACACTTTTGCTTGTTTTATGATAAAAAAATATATTTTAATATGTTCTTCAACTTCCGGTAAACAAAAGTAATTTTTTTATTTAAAATTTCACTTTACAGTGAAAACAAAACTTGTGAAGAATTTTGTTAGCTTTCTTTTGACTATTTTTCAATTTTTTTTATTGAGATTTGATATGTCAATTTGACAATTGTTTAACAAAATTTTCCTTAAAAATGAAGGGAAAGATAATGAGTTATGTTTCCCCCCCACAATGTATCCATTATTAAACTTTTGTTTTTGACAAACAAAATATACTGCAACAATCTACACAGACTCTATTTTATGACGACTATAGTTTTGAATCTAACGAATGAATATTATAATTTCTAGAATTTTTTTAAGTCGACCAATCTGAAAAAGTTGCAGATTTTAAACACATGTTTTCCCCCACCATGTATGTATCTTAATTTTTACTTAAAAGTAAAATCTAAAAATAACCTTTTGAAGAGAATAGTTTAAAGATTTTGAATATAAATTTTCCATAATTTCCCATTGTGTATTTTTATAGATAGGGATTTTTCATTTCACTGAACCATAATGTCACCTGAAAATATTATGCAGTGATTTTTTTATAAAATTAAATAAAATTAGATATAAAAAAATGAAAATGAAAATGAAAATGAAAAGAAATTACATTCAATGAAAGTATATTCAATTTAAAAAATGTTGGTATCAAGTCCGAAACTAAATTTTAAGTATTTGCATGAGTCTGCTACCTCCAAAGTTCAAGTAAGCTCGAGAGAATTCACAGTTTCTTGCAAACAGTCCCATTTGCAGGTATTCGACCTTACCTCTCATCATTTCTTCTTCCTTCATCTCGTCTTTCATCATTTCTTTCTTCTTCATTTCATTCTTCATGATCTCCCATCTCTTCTTGATGAGCAATATATAATGGAAATAAGGAGACAAAAGCTTGAATTATAGAACTACCAGCTTGCTCAATTTGCTTGAAAACTTTTCTTCTTCTTCTTGTTATAGGGCCTTTAAATTTTTTTGAAGTAGCCAGATTAGGATTTTTTTATTGAATTCACCATTTGAAATTTTGGTGAACTAGAGGTTCCCATTGAGCTAGTACTTTCCTAGAACATTCAAGTTCTTCTTGATTATTTATTATTTTCAAGACCAGATAATACATTTGATTCAAAATAATTCTTTGGTCATCCAATCCAATGAGGAGATGAGGTTGGACTAGATTATGATGAGTCATTAATGGGGAATAAAAACTTCGATGTTCCCAGTGGAGTCACAAAAAATGTTGATCTATTTTCTTGTTATAAATAAGAGTAAACCTCATAGGGTATTATTATAAAGAGTTATTAATATCCCCTCTTCATTTTTATAGAGCCGATACTCCTCTTTCTCACTTAAATTTTCAATATACGTATTCAAACAATAAATTTAAACATGCATATCCTCTACACTTGAGAGTGGACCATGTGGTAAAATAACTGAAAAATATAGCAGATAAGTTACAATAGAATAATAAAAACCATGATTGCAACATATAAGATAACTACATCCATTCCATCAAATCCATTCATTTGAGCAATTAGGAAAAAGATTCGAAGCAAGACTCATAAGACAAATAGTATATTGGTGGTCCAAAACATAGGGATTTAAATGATGTAATTTGTTTAATATCATAGGATGCATCTGAGAAACATACTTGAGATCTCATGCTTGCAAAAAATTTAGAAATCACAAAAGTTATGAACTCCTGGAATAGCTCTTTGCGAGAATCTTAAAATAATATTACACAGAGATTGTTCAAGTTCGAATAAAATGATTAACTAAAGTACAACATAATACTCCTAATACTTAAACGATAAATGAATGCCTTCATCCAAATGGGTTGTGAATGATCACAGATTGGGAAGAAAGAAGGGAAATGCTTTGAAAAGGAGTGTACTCACAAAAATGAAAGTGGAATGATGAATGGACCCCCCTTCCTCTTTTTTGAGACTTCATATACATAACTAAGACTTGACTCTTTTTAGTGCACTTGCTTCTTGGATCAGTTATCTATTGCAACAAACTCTTGAGCCACTCTTCAATATACTCTTTTAGTGACAGGATTTTATGTTTTGCTTCACCCATAATGAGCATATATCATCTTGCATTGCTTGGAACTTGGAGTGTAATTCTTGAATCAACAAAAGATGGTCTTCATTATCATTCAAAAAATTAACTAACCATCATTTAATATCATCCTCTGGAAAGTTAGTGAGATTATCAAAATCACTAGCCCACAAAGTTTTGAGTATATGTAACTATGTCTCCAATTACTCTTTAGTTAATAACTTAGATTCTCTAACAAATTGTGGGTCCTCAAGTTTCTTAACTATTTCAAGTGATTTAAAAAATGAATCACTTATGTTTTCATCAACCATTTTGCAATTTGTAATTAATTCACACAAGATTTCTATTATTTCCAACCATCCATCCTTTACTTTCTTTATTCTATTATATAAGGGAAAGTCTTCTTGTTTCCTAGTGAATTCACTCATACTTGTCACTCATGCCACAAAGGTGCTTAAAGAATTTTTATAAAAAAAATCATCATTTTCTAAATTATGTTGTAGATATTCCATAAAAGAAGCAATTCTTTGTCCCAAATTCCTCAAGCTAGGGAGGAATTCCCATGCCTTTGAAATGATATTGAACTGCTTATTTATGTTTTTTGTGACATACATCCTTATGCCACTTAACAACTTGGCAACTTTCTTGACCTTGGATTTCGTGCTTGGTATATCTTGTGGAATTTGATCTCGAGCAATGATGGATAGTGGTTCATCAAATAATGACTTAGGACTGAGGGAATCATCTAGTTCACTTATTCTCCTTTTCAATATCACTTTCAACATCAACACTACCCCTCGAGGGTAATCCTTCAAATACATTGCAATATGTGATGGCTATTACCAAATAGGTCATGAAAAACCTATCTATCTTCATATAGTTGGAGAGTTTATAAGATATCTCATTTGAGATAATCTTGGCCAAGTCAAATATTAATTCCTTTCAAAGAAGAAATACAACACATATAGGACATACTTTGGAATATGGGATGTAGATTCTTGTCCCATCAATCATAAGAAAATCCAAGAGAAATCACATAATGGCTCAGATAGTAGGTTAATATCAACTTGAGTAGTATCAGTCGATATTGTAGTAGATGATCCCAAGAAATCCTTTAACAAATTTGCATCACCACACTATGAATCTAGAAAGGAATCAACTTCCAAAAGATGGATGACTTTGTTCGGGGTAGGAAGTCAAAGCATTCTTCTGAATATACTTGGAGTTGGGATAACACAGTTCTTTCCTTCTGCAAGAACTGGAATCAACTTGCGCTTTGAGTTGAATTTACTTACACACAAGGAAACTATTTATATGAAGTTGAAAGCTTCAACACTGCAACTGGCCTTTACCAAACCAATTGTCCAAATATTACTAGCAATATTCTTCTCATGAGAGATGCTTGAGTACCACTGATATGCAATCGACCAATGAAAATCCTTGTTCTGACGAGTGAGAGAGTTGACGGTGTCTCCGCGGGATGGTTCCTTCATCTTTTTGGTTTCCATATTTCCCACTTCTTTCAATACACTTTCATATACATGAAGGTTATCAATATGGGTTACAAAGCTTAAATTGTTTAAAGACCTAATTCATAAATAATCCTTAATGAGATATCCTTTCAGTATGTACAATTTATTTAGGAACACACTTGAATAATAAATATAAATTATCCTTGATAAGAAATTTATCCATGGGAAATTAGGATAATTAATCCTTCATTAGTGCTGACAACCATCTTTTTCCTTGAGATTCAAAACATTATTAATGAACCATAATTTCCTCAAAAGTGATGAACTATTGTTCGATGAGAAAATACACTAAGTATAGGACTCATTGTGTATGAAGGGGATGGAGATACAAGTCTTGCAAAGGTAGAGTCTTGTGGAGGAAGAATTATGCGAAGGAATGGGTTAATGTGAAGTTATCTACATGATATGTGAGATGAAATCGACTAAGTATAAGACATTACAATGGATAGGACGAGAGATACAATTAATGCAGATAAAATATGACGTAGAGGAATAGGATAATGCATAGGTGGAGGAAATCAGAAGAAATGACTAAGTATGTAGTATTGTGGAAGAGAGTGTTATCACTGAAAAATTTTCTGCAACATTGCACACAATGGTTGAAGAAAAACATCAATGTCAATAGCAATTAGTCCACCTACAACACCAAAGTCCATCCAAAAGGAAAAAAAAACTATATAATTGGGTCAAAAATTTAAGTGCACAAATTCACCAAAGGAAGCGCGCACAAAATGCACAGGATAACACAGGCCTCGGTGCGCATTGTGCGCAAGATGCACAACTGTATACGAGAAAAGCTGCACACTTCTATGAACGATGCATTTATGGATCTTGTTGACCCCTCAACCACTTCTAGTCCAACCCCCAACACGATTTGACACTCATATCTGAGCGAAATTTAACTTGGAGGTTGGTCAAGGGCTAGGAAGTACCCTAAAAGGCCCCTTGTTCACACTATGAACCAATTATATCTTGCCATGAATGGATGCTATAAATATGTGCCATGGGTGTGCTAAGAAAATGAGATCTTCAAGGTATTGTTACGTTGATATAATTCTTTTTTGAGAATCCTCTTTTCTCTTTGAAGCCTTCAAGCACCATTGCAATAAGCCATTCCACTCACCTCTTGAGGGAATAAACATTGTATTTATTCACCATTTGTCATTTCCTCCATTGTATGAAGACAAGAGCTCTTAATTAGGGAGCTCAAGAGCCCTCCCAAGGAGGAAGAGGGGACTCATAAGTCCTTGCCTTTCTCTACGGTGTTTAGCCTATCAATCTATTGATCCATTGGTAGCTATATGTTGGTCATTTTTTTATTTTCATGGTTCTAGTTTTTCAAGATCCTCTTATTTCCTAGTTGCTTTTAGTTGTATTTTTTGTTTTCATGTGTATTTGATTTTCCTAATAGACTCACAAAATTTTGTCTTGTTTAGTTGGCTTAACTAAGCATGCAAGTGTTGTGTTTTTGCTCACCCAAGTGACAAAACCAACACAACATATTGGTGACCATACTGGGGATTGGTATAAAATTCCTCCCTATTTAAGTCTTGAGATCACTTCATTTTGAGTGTTTTGACATGCAGGTACCAAAACAGGCCTAGCCCAACCTGCCAAAGTCAAAATTCAGAGCTGAGGAAGGAGTATGTCACTTGGAAATTTCTTCCCCGATGCGTGACAGGAAGTGTGTGGCTTTCAAGGCCCACAAACGTACACTCTACGCACTGTGCACGAAACAGGTTCATTACTCTTCGCATTCTGCACATTTTGCACCCTCTGCGCGCCTGTCATAATTGTAGATTACACATAAGTTCAATTTTTTCAAATTGTAAGGGTTTTTATGAATGGTTTGAGGGCCCCTAGCCTTCGGAGTTTTATTTTCCTGCACTTTTTAAGGAAACTACACTCCACTTAGAATCCTTTCTCATAAGAAAGGTTATCTAACATAAGCACATAGAGGTAAAAAATGAATCACTATTCTTCTCTTTTGCTTTGTTGCCACATGGATGGCTCATTTGGATTTTAAAATTTTAAGTTGAAGTTATTGCTTTTCATACACAATCACTTAATTTGGGATTAGAAGTTAATTTTAACCCTCAAGTATGTTCTTCCCCCGCACCCTAGTGTGATCTTGGTGTTAGCACTCTGTAATTCCCAGAGGTTGTCAAGGGTAGAAGAAATTGACAGATGTAACTTATCAAATCCACTTTTGAAACTGGGATCTAGCCCGACCAGTTTTAGAGAGGGATCTCTCTATATGATTTAGATTTGTTTGGATTTTAGATATTAGGCTACTTAAGATAATATGAGTTTGTTTGTTTGTTTATAAAAGTTGGCTGAAGAAATGCATTAAACTTCCATTGGGCTATGGGGTTTGTATTAAAGATTAGAATCAGATGCAACTTTTTATGATGTTCCTTCACAGGGCAAGACAATACAAATGTTGGATCTATTGAGATTAAATGAGATGGATAAGACATAAAAGGTGAGAAAATCAACCAAACAAAGAAGCAGTTAAGAATTTTCTTACTTAATATAAGATGAATAACATAGAGACCATTAAAAGACCAGAAACATAGTATACAAGATAAATTATGTTCTATAGACTTCCATTTAATGATTAGAATCTGAAAAACATAAGTGATTACAGAGAATAGAAAAAAATTTAACAGAGAAAGAGAAACATCACCAACAATTCGACACAAGAATCCTGTAAATTGGTCTGTTTTATTACTCGTCGATCCTTTTGAAAAGATTACACAAATAGCTCATTGGGTGCAAAAATCAACCCTCAATACTTCGAAGGAAGAAGTATTTATACAATAGTTTACATCTGATCCTGTCATTAATGAATAGGATATTGTGGAGAGAAAATATAACTAACTAGATTACAAATTACAAAATATTAGGAATACTGCTAATCTATTCGAATCCTTGGTGCTGATTCTGGGGGAAGTAGTTGATGATTCATCACTTTGACTCGACTGTTTGCTCCACGCTGACTCAGAACTCCACATCACCTTTACTCAAGTAAAGAACACAAGTCTTCCCATCTCTTTTGACTAGGGATGGAAACCTTGAGTAACTTTCTGTATATTTCGTCCATCTCAGTGTACTTAGCAAAAGTGGGATTTGTAATAAAAATATATTTTATCTCATGTTGGATGCTCAGGTCCAACTGTAATGTTTCTAAAAAATACTTGCCAGTAATACTTCCTTGTATACCTGCAAATTTAGAACGATCCTTTGCCATTGTGTTAATCTTCTGCTTGTAATCTGACAGAGTGACGAGTTTGTCATTTATTACTAGCAGTCCAGGGAGTCCCTTCTTGTGTAGCATTTCAACCTTGCTGAAAAATATTTGCACTCCAATGTCCATCATCTGAGCTTTCTCCTATAGCTGCAACATCAATCCTTTTTTGGTCAAGACCTTCTTGACCTCAAGGATGGTCTCTGTCCTGTATTCAATTTCCTATGCTTCTAACTCTTGCTTGGTCTTGGAGTTTAGGAACCTGATGAGCTCAGTGGCCTCTGTACGTCTCTCCCCTAACTCTTCCCTTATCTTTTCAATTGCTTCTCTGGCCTTCTGTACCAGTTCATGTTGTTCAAAAACAATTTATATGAATGGCCATATTTCTGCCATCGACTTGCTGATATCCATCCAGATGTTTTCCTTGGCCTCAGATAATGTCTTAGCCATGACAGTCTCCTTCTGCAACTTCTGTAATTGTTGACTGAGTCTTTGTGATTTATGCATTTATGTGTTATAGCTGAACTGTAACATGGACTTCAGGTCCTGGAGGATTTTTACCTCTTCTTGCAACTTTATGATTTCTTCCCCTTGAAGGGACATGTCCTCCATTGACTTCACCATCTTCTTAGAAGCATCCAGAACTTTCATTGGGATGGCCGATGGAATCTCTACTGTTACAACTACTGCTGTACTATCTCCTATCAGAGGTATTGCCTTTAGTGGAATAAAAACCATCTACACACTCTGTTCTTTTTTTTTGAACAGTTTGTCCAACTCAACCTCCATCTCTTTTATTTGTGCATTCTGCTCCATGATCAGTTTCAACATCTCCTCTTTGTGGCCTTCACTTTCAGCCATTTCCTTTGCTTGTGAATCCTCAGTGGCTGGAATTTTCAATTGTTTTCTCAAGGAGGCTATGTCAACATTTTTCTTCTTCAGTAACTCTTCAACTCCCTTGACATTAGAAGGGTCATAACCAATCTTCAACACTAGCTCCTCTATGGATTTGATTTTATTATCATTGGCCAAGGATGATATCTTCTCCAGCTTCAATTGATATTGGACGTTATTCAAAAATACCTGCAACTTTGAGGCAGTCAATGAAGTGTTTGTTAGAGTGGAGAAAATCATATCCCCTGTTTGTTTGTGCATGTCCATTTGGTCCAGTGGATGGACTTCCTTCACATGAAAATCAAAAGATATTTTCTTGTAGTCATAAGGTGTCTTGGGGTGAGGGACCTGTGCTTGTAGGAATGCCATTTTCATCCTTCCCTTCTCTGTGTCAAATGCAAACATTAATCTATGCTGGGATGTAGATGTCTGCTTCCAAAACTGGACATATGTGATGATATTTAGAAGTTCATTCCTATGCTTGATCAATTTATATTTGTCAAAAATGATTGATCCCGTTGGCTCATGAGAGGACTCAACTGACAGTGTAGTGTTTAATTTCTTCTTGGATGAGGATGTGGAAACTATGTGCTGACTGCCTGAGAATGTTGAGGAATGTGGTCCCTCCATGAATATGGTGGACTATGTTTCTCCTTCTTTAAGCATGTCTGGTGTGTGGCTAGTTTTAGGCCTCTTCCTGTAAACTTGAAAATCTTCAGCTGACATCTCTGTGATTGAAGATGAAACCTCTTTTCTAGATATCTTTTCTGTTTGTACTTGAGGGGTACTGGTATGAGAGGCAGTGACAAGGGGAGGTTCTTCTTCAGTTTCAAGCAATGTATTTTCCTGCCAGTTTGTCTGATTCATAAACTTTTCTACTTCGGGATTTTGCACATGAGCACAAGGAGAGTTCTTCTTCTTGAGCCTAATTTCTGATATAATACCAAATGAGTCATAATTCCATGTGAAGATTAGATTGAATTTCATCTGTTTCAAGAGGTTGTTAGCTTCTTCTCATGCAGCTCTATTGTTGCATATGAAAGGACCAATTTGCTTCTTGATCCCGAGTTGCTGTTTCTTCTTAATGATACAAAATGAATGTCAGCAGAGATTATCATCTGTCTGATATATTCCAATGCAAAGATTCTGACAGGGAGTTATTTTGGCAGTTTATATGGTGGCAATTCACACCCATATACTCCGTTCTCAGTATGGTTCTGGTAAATATACCGGTCCCCTGTTTTGTCCAAGTCAGATAGATGAAGAATTCTCTGGACCTCTTCATTGATTCTTGGTTCCGTTCTGCTGCTAAGCATGCACACCACTGGATGATAAAACTGATCAATGAAGTGTTTGAAGCTGAACTCAGTGGACTTTTTCTTCACTAGTGAGGTCCAAGAAGTTACTGATTGAGGATTTCCTTCCCGATCTAATTTTTGGAGAGCACATGAGAATTTGTCTACCTGAGAGAAAAGGAACATGTACACCAACACTGAGGAGTACTTGAACATTCCTTCTGTTGATAATTTGAAGAATTGTTCATGTATATTGTCAACTAGAAACTGACTGAAATCAAACTGGACTGTAGCTTTCTCCTCTGTGGAGAAAATGGATAGAAAACCCAGTATAGGTTCATCTACC
>ML800424.1:132286-143487 GCA_009831015.1 Picea engelmannii
GGGGGTTCGGTAAGATGTGGGACTGACACGTCGCGCGGGGCTTGCACTGGGAAAACCACTTTTACCAGACCCTCCCACCGTTGAAGGTAGGAAGGTTGGTGGGGGGGTCCGAAAATCACCGTCGGTCGTTGATCTGAGCGCTGCTTGATCAACCGTTGAAAACTGTGCATCCTTTAGTCGCATAACGACAAAAGGTCATATCCCGACCGAAAATTAGGATAAAATGATATTGAGGGTCGCGCTAGGCTCCCCTTTCCTTATTTTTCACCAAGGTGTCATTTGTTAGGCTAAAAACACCAAATCAACTCAAATAAAGGTATTTTCAACAATTTTTTGCAAATCTTTATTGAAATAAGCCATGCTAACCTAACTCCTAGCCTAATCACCTAACACAATAATCCAACTTAGACTGTTGGATTAATAATTACTCTAACCTAATATATTTGGCCAAGGTTAGACTGTTTGGCCAAATTTATTCACTAACCTGTTAACATAAATTTAAAAGGTTTGATCATGATTATACAGTATGAGTCAAACCAAGTTTATTTTCATGGGGTTTTATATTTTCTGTTTTATTTTTTATACCCTCTTTTGATTTTTTATATTTTTATTCTTTATTTTCTTTTTTCTTTTGTTTTTCTTTTGTAAATCATTTGCAAAATAAAATATTATTTACAGTATAATACAACTAGAGGAAGAGATTCTAATCACCAGGTGATCCTATGAAATATAGGGTTATAACAGTGGCTCCACTGGGGGATGGTGCTTTCCTTGTGAGGTGCCAAGAACCAGTTACATGCTGCCTTGAATATTCTTCTCCGGTGCTTTTATGCATCCTGATTTTCTTTATTCTAACTATAAATATGGTGATCCTGATTAGTGGCTTAGGGCCTTCTATTAGGGCTTCAACCATTTGATAAAAATCACCCACACCTGACATGAAAGTAAAAATGGTATTTACAATGAGGTGAGTGAGAGAGATCTTCATTCTTGTGGAACATAATGCTTGAACATTCTGCCATTGACAGGTCCTCTTGGCATATCTTCTCCATCCATGTCCTTGATTAAAAATGCATTGCTTCCTCTGTAAGCCTGGATTATGGATGGGCCTTTCCATAAGTTGTAAAATTTTCCATGCTTGCCCTTTTCTTCATTCCTTGAGTCCCATGTCAGTACTTTATCACCTAATTTTAGGTCATCAACCTAGGTTCTTCTGTCATATATTTTCTTGATACTCTCTTGAATCACTTGAGTTTGGTTATAAACCTCTTCTTTGGATTTTTGCAGCTGTATCATTTGATTGATTCTTCTTTGGATGTCATTTGGTTCTACTTGTACTTCCTGCAATAGCTTCATGATAGGAACACCCAAAGAAGTGGGAAAGACAACATCCATTCCATAGACCAACTGATATGGAGACATACCAATTGACCTCTTTGTAGTAAGCATGTCTACCCAAAGAGCATGTACCAACTTGTTGTGCCATGATTTTTTGTTGTCCTGCAACATCTTCCTGATAATGTTGACCAAACCCTTATTTGAAGACTCTGCTAATCCATTGCCCTGAGGGTAATACGCTGTAGAGTGTGCTAAGGTGATCTGATACTTTCTACAAAACTCTATCATCTTTTTTGATCTGAATGCTATTGCGTTATCTGTGATAATTTTCTTGGGGCATCCAAATATAGAAAGGATGTTAGTTTCTAATTTTTTTATGATCACAACATCAGTGGCTTGCCTGGTGGGTACTAGATTGGAAACCCATTTTGAGAACCTTAGAGCGACAATAATTTTAGCATCATACATTTTCTCAATTTCTTTTTCAATTAGGGGCATCAACTTGGGGTTATTTCTCCAAAGTTTTTGTTTGAAAGGATTATGATCTTCTTTTATAGGGATTTTGTGTTGTATAATACTGGTATCATAAGATTTCAAGTCTTCATAGCTCCATGCAAAAACATCTACAAATTCTTTGAACAGTTCAATATATTTTTATTTTTGGGTAGGAGGTAAAGATTTTGATAATTTAATCATTTTAGGTTCCTCATCTGTTCCTATGTTACATTCCTCAACATCTATCCTAGTAGGTAATTTTTGGTTTTTTAGCTACATCATTGAAATCAAACAATTCTTCCAATGGGACTAACCCTCTAGGCAAGATATTATCTCTTAATTGAAAAAAATCTGAATTTTCTTATTTTTCATTTATTTCTTCTAAATCTAGTTTATTTACACTTTCATTATCACTATCTACATCAATGTTTTCACACTCAAATTCATTTTTGGACTGCAGGAAATCATCAATCTGTTCATCATTACCAAACACTTGCCAATACCTAATATTGTCTGGGACAGTGGGTTTGCATTTCACTTCCACTGTGTATTGGCGATTTGGATGGAAAGATATTTTACAAGTGGCTGTTGAAGTAGTCAATCCATCAACAAGTATGTTTTGGCCTATGGGAATCACCTGCAAGTCATATTCAGTAAAACATTGTAAAAAATCCAAAACGACATTTCTATAGTCCCTGAGTCTAGGGTGTTTGGAAAAATACTCACCTTTGATCTGTTTAATGATAAGTTCAGAATCACCTCGTACTGAAATTCTCTTGGCACCAAGTTTTTTCAACAATTTTAGGCCAAACATTAATGCTTCATACTCAGCTATGTTATTGGTTCATTGGAAATTTAATTTATAAGAATGACTTTATGAAAACTTTGATTTTGGATTATGTACCTACACCCCAGCTCCAGATCCTTCTTTACTGACAGTGCCATCGAAATCTAAACTCCAGAGAGGTTCTACTGGTTCATCAATTTGTATAGTCACTGTTTTATCTTCCTCAGGGGTTGCCTTACTTTCCTCCAGGTTATACATATCATCTTCCAATTGTGCAATTTGATTATCCATGTCACCATCATTATACAAGATAAAAGAGTCTAGATCAGAATGAACAAAGTATAAAGGGTAGTTGTGTGGTTTCTCTTGACTACTGACCATGTACTTCATCGGTGTCTCTTTGTATAATCTTCTCTGCTGACCAAATAAAGGAATGGCGGCATAGGACATGTCCAGCTACATGGTACCCTGTAATTTGGCACCCCATGATCGAGATAAAAACATGCCATACTTTGGAGGAATATCTACAACAACAATATCCATCACCATGCTTTTGGTTGAGATTTGTGCCAAGGTAATACACAAGTCTTTGATCAGACCTATGCATTTAACTTTGCTTGAATCAAAGGAGTATAAGTCCTTTTAAGGCCTGGTGATATCAAGCCCTAATTTCTCCGTCATAGCCTTAGGCATAAGGTTGTGAGAAGCACTGGAATGTAGCATGGCTTTGTGTAATGTCTTATCATGAATATTTAAATTGATGTAAAAAGGAGGAACATAACCACCTTAAGATTTTCCCTCAACTTCAGGACCAAACAACAGTTCTGGTTGATCATCAACAATGTTCATAGTGTCTATGCCTACTCATGGTTCTATGTTCAAGGCTTTGATCACTTGTGATATATAAGCATTCTTGTCCATCAGTTCAGACAGAGGAATAGGTATTTTCAGTTTGGCCAATTCACTTTCCACATTGAATGTGGTAGGAGTTCTGTTTTGACTGTGAAGGTCTGATTTCTCAGCCACATTCTTCTGTATAGTAGGATTGGACTGACTGGTGGAAGCAACCTAAGTTTGAGTTGTCCTTGGTATAAAGTCAGGTGTTCTTTTTGTAGGGGTCTCTGAGTTTTTCTTTTCAGGAACTTTCTTGGCAAGAGTATCTTAGGGTTTCTTAATTTCAAGAGATTTCTTAGTTTGGTTATCATAAGGATTTTTACTTCTTAAGTTGTATTGCCTATGGACTTCCATTATTTCATTTTCGAAGGCTTGCTGTTCTGACTCTTCCTCATCTACTTCGGTCTGTGAAAGGAGAAAAAGGTCACGTTCTTCTTGAGTATGAAAGATGGAATCATTGTCATTAACTCCCATAATATTTATGTGAATGTCATCTAGTCCCTTAATAGTTTCTTCCCCCTCATCAACATAGTTTTCTTGAAAGGGTGGCCTAATCTGCTGATCAGGAACTCACCGTTCTTGTTGTTCTATAGGCTGTCTTTGCCTAATATCGGGAGGATTTCTCCTGAAGTTGGGATTTTGGATTTGAGGGGAAGGTTGGTTTTCTCTAGGTGGGTTCCTGTCAGTGATTTCTAATCTCTCCATAGTTCTAACCAAATAATATATTTTGGCATCTGCAGTGGAAGTGGAAGGTTCTTCCTTGATTGTGACTCTCCTTTTTGTTATTTTCCTAGCTCTCCTAGCCAACAGGTTTGCTTCAACACTCACAACACATTTATGCATATCTTATAGAGTTGCAGGGTTTCTTTCTCTCAGTTGGTAGGACATATCAACATCAAAGCCATCAGGGAACTTGATCAAGGCCAAGGCTTGAGGAGGTTTAATATTAGCAGGAATTGCATTATAGATATTATTAAAACGAGTGCAATATTCTTGTACAATTTCCCCTTGGTTTCTTCTGATATTTTCATACTCAGATAAGATTTGGAGTGGGTTTTTCTTTACCTCCCATCTACTGAGAAAATATTGATGAAAGGAAACAATATCAACAATGCTAGCAACAGGTAATGCTTTGAACCATTTCTTAACATCACCAGTTAAACTTTGTGCAAAGAGTCTCATTTGGACATCTGCCTCATCAACTTCCTGTAAGTCGAAGAAATCATTCATTTTATCCACATGCTGTTGTGCATTAAGGGTTTTAGTGCCATCAAACTGAGGGTCCTAGTTTGATAGTCCTAGGGCATGTTATGTATGGGAGAAGCTAACACCAAGGGGGCATATCTTGCTGCCATGATTGGTGGAGGAGGTTGGATGAAAACCTGTATGATTGTTGGAGAAGTGACTGAAGATGTGGAAGAAGCAAGGTTGGGATGTATAGAATGCGTTACTTGAGGATTGACAGAAGCTGCAGCAATGGAAAGGGCAGAAAGCTCAACAAAATGTTGAAAATGGGATTTATACAAAGCTTGGTCAATATTTGATGCTAGATCTTGTAGTTTCTCAAAATCTTGAAGGATCTGTTGATCAAAATCTATTACAGGAGAGAGTCTTTCAGGGGTTCTAGGTTGGAGGATGGTTTGATCTAATACTATTTTATCCACAAAGATATCAAATTTGGTTCTGAAAAGACTATGTTCAAAAGGTAGGTCAAACTCGATGTCTTGGATTGTGACAAGCTTCTCTAGAAGAGAAGTGGCCCTAGGAAGAGGACTGCTACTCCCTTGACTTTCTGCTATGTTTCTTTTTTCTGATTAATTTTTCTGGGTTATCTACTATTTTTACAGGTTCTGGATCAAGGTGAGATTTGGTGTGAATTATTTTTGGAGCTAGAACTTAAACTTTTAAGAAATCTAATTTAATATTTACAAATTTCAACAACCTCTGAACATTTATCTCTTGAAAATTAGATCTTTGATTGTTCAGAAATAAAGTTTTCTTATCTAGGGAAGACATTTCATAGCGTTGGAAAATTTGTTCAGTTCCCTAGTATGGTCGCCACTATGTTAGCACTGTGTAATTCCCAGAGGTTGTCAAGGGTAGAAGAAATTGACAGAGGTAACTTATCAAAACCACTTTTGAAACTAGGATCTAGCCCTGCCAGTTTCAGAGAGGGATCTCTCTGTATGATTTATATTTGTTTGGATTTTATATATTAGGCTAGTTAAGATAATATGCGTTTGTTTGTTTGTTTATAAAAGTTGGCTGAAGAATTGCATTAAAATTCCACTGGGCTATGGGGTCTGTATTAAAGATCGGAATCAGATATAGCTTTTTATGAGGTTCCTTCACAGGGCAAGATAATGAAACTGTTGGATCTATTGAGATTAAATGAGATGGATAAGACATAAAAGGTGATAAAATAAACCCAACAAAGAAGTAGTTAAAAATTTCCTTACTTAATATCAGATGAATAACATAGAGACCATTAAAAGACCAGAGACATAGTATACAAGATAAATTATGTTCTAAAGACTGCCTTTTAATGATTAGTATCTGAAAAACATAAGTGATTACAGAGAATAGAAAAACATTTAATAGATAAAGAGAAACATCACCAACAATTCGACACAAGAATACTGTAAATTGGCCTGTTTTATTTCTGGTCGATCCTTTTGAAAAGATTACACAAATAGCTCCCTGGGTACAAAAATCAACCCTCAATACTTTGAATGAAGAAGTATTTATACAATATTTTACATCTGATCCTGTCATTAATGACTAGGATATTGTGGAGAGAAAATCTAACTAACTAGATTACAAATTACAAAATATTAGGAATACTACTAATCTATTCGAATCCTTGGTGCTGATTCTGGGGGAAGTAGTTGATGATTCATCACTTTGACTTGAATGTCTGCTCCACGCTGACTCATAACTCCACATCACCTTTACTCAAGTAAAGAACACAAGTCTTCCCATCTCTTTTGACTAGGGATGGAAACCTTGAGTAGCTTTCTGTATATTTTGTCCATCTCAGTGTACTTGGCAAAAGTGGGTTTTGTAATAAAAATATATTCTATCTCATGTTGGATTCTCAGGTCCAACTATAATGTTTCTAAAAAATCCTTTCCAGTAATTCTTCCTTGTATACCTCCAAATTTAGAACCATCCTTTTCCACTGTGCCGATCTTTTGCTTGTAATATGACATTGTGACGAGCTTCTCATTTATTACTAGCAGTCCAGGGAGTCCCTTCTTGTTTAGCATTTCAACCTTGATGAAAAATCTCTACACTCCAATGTCCATCATCTGAGCTTTATCCTCTAGCTGTAGTATCAATCCTTTCTTGGTCAAGACCTTCTTGACCTCAAGGATGGTCTCTGCCCTGTCTTCAATTTCCAATGCTTCTAACTCCTGCTTGGTCTTGGATTTTAGGAACCTGATGAGCTCACTGGCCTTTGTAGGTCTCTCCCATAACTCTTCCCTTATCTTTTCAATTTCTTCTCTGGTCTTCTGTACCAGTTCATGTTGTTCAAAAACAATTTGTATGAATGGCCATATTTCTGCCATCGACTTGCTGATATCCATCCAGATGTTTTCCTTGGCCTTAGATAATGTCTTAGCCATGATAGTCTTCTTCTGCAACTTCTGTAATTGTTGACTGAGTCTTTGTGATTTATGCATTTCTGTGTTATAGTTGGATTGGAACATGGAATTCAGGTCCTGGAGGATTTTTACCTCTTCTTGCAACTTTATGATTTCTTCCCCTTGAAGGGACATGTCCTCCATTGACTTCACCATCTTCTTAGAAGCATCTAGAACTTTCATTGGTATAGCCGATGGAATCTATGCTATTACAATTGTTGATATACTAACTCCCATCAAAGGGAATTCCCCCAGTGGAATAGCAACCATCTGCACACTCTATTATTTCTCTTTGACCAATTTTTCCAACTCAGCCTCCATCTCTTTTATTTGTGCATTATGCTCCATGATCAATTTCAACATATCCTATTTGTGGCCTTCACTTTCAACCATTTCCTTTGCTTGTGAATCCTCAATAGCTGGAAGTTTCAATTGTTTTCTCAAGGAGGCTATGTCAGCATTTTTATTCTTCAGTAACTCTTCAGTTGCCTTGACATTAGAAGGGTCATAACCAATCTTCAACACTAGCTCCTCTAGGTATTTGATTTTATTATCTTTGTCCAAGAATGATATCTTCTCCAACTTCAATTGAGATTGGACGTTATTCAAAGATACCTGCAACTTCGAGGTAGTCAGTGAACTGTTTGTTAGAGTCGAGAAAATCATCTCCCTTGTTTGTTTGTGCATGTCCATTTGGTCCAGTGGATGGATCTCCTTCACATCAAACTCAAAGAATGTTTTCTTGTGTTCAGAAGCTGTCTTGGGGTGAGGGAGCTGTGCTTGTAGGAATGCCATTTTCATCCTTCCCTTCTCTGTGTAAAATGCAGACATTAATCTATGATGGGCTGTAGTTGTTTGCTTCCAAAAATGGACATATGTGTTGTTATTTAGAAGTTCATTCCTCTACTTGATCAATTTATATTTGTAAAAAATGCTTGATCCTATTGGCTCACGAGAGGAATCAACTGACAATGTAGTGTCTACTTGCTTCTTGGATGAGGATGTGGACACTATGCGCTGACTGCATGAGAATGTTGAGGAATGTGGTCCCTCCATGACTATGGTGGACCGTGTTTCTCCTTCTTTAAGCATGTATGGTGTGTGGCTAGTTTTAGTTCTCTTCCTGTAAATTTGAAAATCTTCAGCTGACACCTCTGTGAAGGTGAAACCTCTTTCCTGGCTCTCTTTTCTGTTTGTACTTGAGGGGCGCTGGTATGAGAGGCAGTGATAAGGGGAGGTTCTTCTTCAGTTTCCAACAACGTATTTTCCTTCTAGTCTGTTTGATTCATAAAATTTTCTATTTCGGGCTTTTGCACATGAGCATAAGGAGAGTTCTTCTGCTTTAGCCTAATTTATGATATAATAACAAACGTGTCACAATTCCATGTGAAGCTCAGACTGAAGTTCATCTGTTTCAAGAGGTTGTTAGCTTCTTCTCCTGTAGCTCTGTCATTGCATATGAAAGGACTAATTTGGTTATTGATTCTGAGTTGTTGTTTCTTCTTAATGATACAAAATGAATGTCATCATATCTTATCATCTGTCTGATATATTCCAATGCAAAGATCTCGATAGGGAGTTATTTTGGCAGTTTATATGGTGGCAATTCACAACCATATACTCTGATCTCAGTATGGTTCTGGTAAAGATACCAATCCCATGTTTTGGTCAAGTTAGATAGATGAAGAATTATCTGGACCTCTTCATTGATTCTTGGTTCCGTTCTATTGCTAAGCATGCACACCACTGGATTATAAAATTGATCAATGAAGTCTTTGAAGCTGAACTCAGTGGAATTTTTCCTCACTAGTGAGGTCCAAGAAGTTACTGATTGAGGATTTCCTTCTTGATCTAATTTTTGGAGAGCACAGGAGAATCTGTTTGCCTAAAAGAAAAGGAACAGGTACACCAACACTAAGGACTACCTGAACATTCCTTCTATTGAGAATTTGAAGAATTGTTCATGTATATTGTTAGACAGATACTAACTGAAATCAAACTAGAATGTAGCTTTCTCCTCTATGGAGAAAATGGATAGAAAACCCAGGATAGGTTCATCTACCCACTCATCAAAAAAATATCCTATTAGGTAGCAAATGGTAGATATTATTTGATTGGCCCTAATTGAGAAAATGGAAGATAGATAGGGAGGATTTTTCTTAGGCAACTGCACATCTTTTGGTAGGAATATCTCGAAGATTTGAGCTCTTTGGGGGAAGGAGAGTTTCTGATAGAGGTCATTTAGGATTTTGATGGAGAAAGGGTTGGCAGAATCAATTTTGGGGATTTGTAACATCTGTTTTATTGACTCAGGGGTAATGGTAAACAAAGTTTCACCCGATGAAGACACATTGGCCCTTTGGCCGGGAAGATAATGGGATTGACACTTAAGGGAAAACTCTGGGAAATGATAGGTCTGGGGAAACATGTATAAGGGTAAATTTGACTCCCAGATTCCGATCTCGTCACTTTGATCCAAGAAAATGTCTTTTATCCAGAAGTGTAATTCGAAGAAGTCGAATTCACACTTCGGATCTGTAACTCTGTAGTCTTTTTCAACTAGGGGAATGCGCTCTAGGTCGATAGGAGGAGGAAGAAATGAGTTTTTGGCAGCTTTAGTGGGTTTGGTTTTGGGCGCCATAGCTAACATATATTTGAATTCGGAAATAATAATGACTATAGTTACCCGGTTTAATGGCGCATGTCGACGGTGTATCTTAGTGGTGATTAACTTGCAAATTGGAGTCGATGCTGTGTTTACCATGTCTGGATCAATGAATAATATGGTAATGGAGAAGAAACAGGGCTAAATGGTGCACGGGGGTGTCCATTATGGCACGGGTGTTGACCGTACGAATAACGGTCATGAGGGATGGCATTGATTGGCCAATGGGTATGATGAGTGTGATGTGTGACAATGTAGTGGGGTATGGTGGCAGAGTGAGGTGGGCGGTTAGGCGGGTTCCCGGAGGGGGGGGGTTCGGTAAGACGTGGGACTGACACGTCGCGTGGGGCCTGCACTGGGGAAATCACTTTTTCTGGACCCCTCCCACCGTTAAAGGCAGGAAGGTCGGGGGGTCCGAAAATCATTGTCGGGCCTTGATCTGAGTGTTGCTTGATCAATCGTTGAAAACTGTTCATCCTTTAGTCGCATAACGACAAAAGTTCATATCCTGACCGAGACTTAGGATAAAATGATATTGAGGATCGCGCTAGACTCCCCTTTCCTTATTTTTCACCAAGGTGTCATTTGTTAGGCTAAAAACACCAAATCAACTCAAATAAAGGTATTTTCAACAATTTTTTGCAAATCTTTATTGAAATAAACCACGCTAACCTAAATCCTAGCCTAATCACCTAACACAATAATCCAACTTAGACTGTTGGATTAAAAATTACTCTAACCTAATATATTTGGCCAAGGTTAGACTGTTTGGCCAAATTTATTCACTAACCTATTAACATAAATTTAAAAGGTTTGATCATGATTATACAGTATGAGTCAAACAAAGTTTATTTTCATGGGGTTTTATATTTTCTGTTTTATTTTTTATACCCTCTTTTGATTTTTTATATTTTTATTATTTCTTTTCTTTTCTTTTTCTTTTGTAAATCATTTGTAGAATAAAACATTATTTACGATAGTCCCCGAGGTGTAGTACAGTCGGTGACAAAGTGTGATGTTAAGACACTTTGTGATGTTAAAGTCACCGGTTCGAAACCCGTGGGTACAAAAAATCCAACCATGTTAAGGGTTGGTGTGGCTTAGGTCGGGTGCGATCCCTGGGTGATTTTGACGGATTAGATGTCCTTGAGTTGCAGTTTCTCAAGCCACAAGCTAGTCCTGCAGGTCACAGACAAACTAGCAAACACAAAAATAATAATAATATTATTTACAATATAATACAACTAGAGGAAGAGATTCTAATCACCAGGTGATCCTATGAAATATAGGGTTATAACACTTGGGAATCAGAAAGGTGGTTGAACATACATTTCATCTCCCTTAACAAATCATTAGGAGAGGACAAAGCCCCCCT
>ML800425.1:18872-28909 GCA_009831015.1 Picea engelmannii
TCCACAACCAATAGAAATGTGGGGGAATTTGTGAAAATATGAAACTACAAATGGGCGAGTATCATCTCAAAAATCACATGTTTTCCATTGAAATTAGTGGTTGTGATAAAGTTCTTAGGGAAGAGTGGCTATGCACTTTAGGACCAGTGACCAATAATTTGAAGGAATTGTACATGTGATTCACATAGGCAATAAAGAAACATACCCTCAAGGTGAATAAATCTAGTTCCCATGAGATTATAAACTCTCATCATATAGAGAAGTTGTTGAAGAAAGCCACTCTATTTTTATTGTACAATTCAATGCCATAAAGATATTTGAAACCACACCAATAGAAATTCACCCAAATTTGTAATTGGTTCTCTCTAAGCATAAACACATCTTTAGATTTCCATGTGGTTTACCACCTTCACTTGGGGAACATGACCACAATATTTCCCTCATTCCAGGTAGTCAACCACCCAATGTGTGTCCTTATAGGGACCTTTTTCAAAGAAAAATGAAATTGAAAATTCATCCAATAATAATGGAGCTAGGAGTCATATTTTCTAGCACTAGCCCTTATTCATCACTAGTGGTTATGGTATTAAATAAGGAAGTTAATTGGTGCATGTGTCCTGATTTTCAAGCTCTCAATAAGTTGATGATGAAGGAAAATTTTCCTATTTAAATTATTGATGACCCGTTAGATGAAATCCATGGAGCCCATTTTCTCACAAAATTAGATCTTTTCTCTAGTTACCACCAGATTGGGATGAAAGAGGTAGACATTCATAACACAATTTTTCATACAAATGAAGGAAATTATGGGTTTTTAGTCATTCCTTTTGGCCTTTACGATGCTCCATCAACCTTCCAAAGCCTCATGAACAAGATCTTTAGGTCCTTCCTTCAAACTTTTGTGCTAGTATTCTTTGATGATATTTTGATCTACAACAAGACATGGGAATCCCACACCAAGCATGTTGATAGAGCATTGAAAATCCTATAGTACCACCAACTATTTGTAAAATTATCCAAATGTTCTTTTGGGGTTTCAAAGGTTGAATATTTAGGTCACATTGTCATTCATGAGGGAGTACAAGTTGACCTAAAGAAATTTTCACCTATGAAAGTTTGGTCATGTCCCAAAACCTTGAAGAGATTGAGAGGATTATTAGGCAGTACAGGGTGCTATAGGAAGTTTGTGAAAAATTATGGAAAAATTGCATCTCCCTTAATCTCTCTACTTAAGAAGAATGATTTTTTTTAGAATGAGGCCATGGAACATTCCTTCTCATATTTAAAATATGCCATGTGAAAAAATCCAATCTTAGGAGTGTCGGATTTTACTAATACATTTTTCATGAAATGTGATTCCTAACTCTGGCTGAGGTCTTGGCAGAGTATTGATGCAATAAGGGAACCCATTAGAATTCACCAGTAAATAGTTACGTGGCCGCAACTTGGGTAAATATACATAGGAGAAAGAAATCATGACCATCCTACATGTCATAGAGACCTAGAAACCATACCTATTTGGACAACATTTCTAGATCAATACTAACCATCAAAATCTAAAGTACTTTCTTGAACAATGTTTATCCTCACCAAAGAAACATAAGTGGGACACCAAGCTATTAGGGTATGAATATGACATTATCTATAAGAAAGGTAGAGAAAATATGGTTGCTAATTCCTTATCTCGACAATTTGAGAATGATCAATCCAAACTCACCTTATCTTTACCAGTTCTAGGTTGGTTGGAGGATGAACATACTGAATGGGTTGCAAATAAAATTACTCATCAAATCATCCAAAGACTTCAGAATGATCCCAACCCTCCTAAGGGGTATACATGATAGTCTAATACATTACGATATAAATGATGCATCGTTCTGGTAAAGAATTAAACCTTCAAACAAATAACATTAGATGAATTTCATTCATCACCTACAATTTGTCACTCAAGGTTGCATAAAACATACGAATGTACTAAGTGCTCATTCTTTTGGGAGGGGATGAAAAATCACATTAAAGATTTTTTGGTCACATATGAAACATTCTAAAGACACAAAGGGGAGATAATAAAGATACTACAGGTGCTATAATTGTTGGAAGATTAATTGTTTAGATTAGTTGTGGAAATATTGGTTGTCATTTATTTCAACCCTTGAACATGAAGTTAACAAGTTGCATGTCAAGGTAAAGGAGTTGTAAATAGAAGTTAACAGGGTGCATGTCAAGGTAGAGTTGTAAATAGAAGTTAACAAGATTCATGTTAGTTGCAGGTTAAAGTAACTATAAGCAAAAGTTAAAAAGTTGCTTGTCCATTGCATGTGCATGTCAGTTGCATGAGATCCTCATTAAAACATAGTGAAGAGTCAATTTTTTATATTTTAACTTTGTACAATATTTTACTGCAAATAGATTTTCAATAAAAGAACATAAAATATACAATGGAAAATACACACATAACATAGAGATTTCCCCCCTGTAAACCCATACTGGGAAAACCAACATATATTATATTCATTCATAGTGATACATTGTTTACAATACAATATACATATAGGATCCAACGACATCCAAAAACATAACCCAATGACCTGGATTAGTCAACAACCCTAATTCCTTAACTGAAAAATAGAAAATCATCAGCAAAAAAGCATGTGTCGAAAAACTGCCCAACAATGGACATGAAAATTGAGGCGAAACAAAAAATGAGAAAATAATGCAACATGTTTCCCTGCAAACCCCCCTGTATTCCTGACACAACATACCAGACACTAAGTCTAGTCTTGCAAAGAATATATCACATACCCGACATTCTTCCACTCGTTGTTTTCTTTTCATACAGGGGGTTACAGGGTTACATAGTCATCAATCCAAGGCAACAATGCCCATGGATCCTCTACACCAAGAGAACTTCTCAGTGCTCACATATTTTGTTAATGAATCTGTAAAATTCTTCAAAGTGTCCACCTTCATCAGAAACACTTTATTTTCTTCAAGCATGTCTCTCACAAAGTGATATTGAATATCAATATGCTTTGTCTTTGAATGATAATCTGGGTTCTTCACCAGAAAAGTTTCACTCTGACTATCACAATCTATCCTTACAACTTCCTGTACTAACCCAATACCTGAAAAAAATCTTTTTAACCATATTTCTTCCTTACTTGCATGAGTGGTTGCCATGTATTCAACTTTTGTAGTTGAAAGTGCCACTACAACCTGTCTTTTTCTCATCCAACTAATTTCTCCTCCAAACAGGTTAAACACATACCCTCTTGTAGATCTCCAACAATCCATATCTCTAGCCCAGTATGCATCCAAAAATCCATGTATTTCCAACACTCTATCCAATATTGGTCTTCCTTGGTAGCATACTCCATAGCTTGCAATACTGCCACAAAAATACCTGAAAACCCCTTTTACTGTTGTCCAATGATCCTTCCATAGTTTTGACATATACCTGATCAAAACTCCCACTGTATGTGCAATTTCCAGTCTAGTACATACCATTGCATACATCAAAATACCAACTGCACTCGCATATGTAACATGAGACATGTCCTCCTCCTATTTATGTGTATTGGGACATTGATCCACATATAACTTTACACCAACAATAGTAGGGACCTTGGCCGGATAACATTCCTGCATATTGAACCTCTACAATATTGTCTCCACATATTTTCTTTGATTTAACCATAGTTTCCTCTTTTTATGATCACTTTTGATTTCCATTCCCAAAATGAAATTTGAAGCACCGAGATCCTTCATGTCAAATTTAGAGGACAACTGATTTTTCACATCCCCGATAATATCCTTGTTGTTTCCTATCAACAAAATGTCATCCACATACAAGACCAAATAAATCAAATGATTACCAATTAATTTAAAATACATAGTGATCATCTTTTCTTCTTATGAATCCAAGTCCCAACATATAAGTATCAAATTTTTTATACCACATCCTTGGTGATTTTTTTAAACCATACAGGGACGTTTTCATCTTGCATACCAACTCATTATTTCTCTTCACAACAAAGCCTTCTGTCTGCTTCATATATATTTCTTCTTCCATATCCCCATGTAGGAATGTTGTCTTTGCATCCATATTTTTTAATTCAAAATGAAATGCAACAACAATAGATAACATAAATATTATAGAAGTTCACTTGGCAATAGGAGAAAAAATCTCACCAAAATCAATTCCCTCAACCTGGGAATAACCTTTTTCTACTAACCGAGCTTTGTATTTCTCCACTTTTCCTTTTGCATTCAGCTTCTTTTTAAATACCCATTTGTTTGCAATGGAATTTCTTCCAGTCAACAACTCCACTAGATTCCAAGCCTAATTCTTATCCAAGGCTTTTGTTTCTTCATCCATAGCCTTTTTCTAGAGATTTCCATCCTTTGAATCCATCGCCTCCTTGATAATTCTAAGATCATCATCAGTAATAGAAAAAGAAAAATTTGAATGAAAATTATATGGATTATACCTTTTTGGTATCCTTCTTTCTCGAATCGATATCCTCAATAATGGAGTATGAGGATATTCTTCTTCTAGCTCTTGTTCTGTTGTAGAGTCTGATTCATCATCCTTTAAATCAAACTCTAGTTTCTATGATTCTTCCTTACTTGGTAGGACTTCTTGTTTAACAACATCCTTCATTTCTCTAAATACCACATCTCGGCTATACACAACCTTCTTAGTTTATGGGTTCCAAAGCTTATAACCTTTGAGATCATCTTTATACCTAATAAAGATACACTTTTCAACCTTCTTATCTAGTTCACTCATGTTTTCCTTTGGAACATGAACATAGGCCTCACAACCAAATACCTTGAGATGTTTGAGAGAAGGTTTCTTACCATTCCATACCTCTTGTGGAGTCTTTTCATCCAACACTGATGAGGGTGATCTGTTGACTAGGTAACATGCAATATACACTACCTCTGCCCAAAATTATTTCCCTAACCTGACACCACTAAGCATTCACCTTTCTTTTTCCATCAACGTCCTGTTCATTATTTCTACAACTCCATTCTACTGAGGTGTATATGGAGTAGTATTCTTCCTTTATATACCCAACTTCTTACATAATTATTCAAATTCATTCCCACATAAATATCTTCCATTATCTGTCCTCAACACCTTAATTCTTTTCTTTGTTTGATTCTCAACAAGAACCTTAAACTCTTTAAACCTGTCAAAGATTTCAGATTTATTCCTGAGAAAATATATCCAAGTATTCCTTGAAAAGTCATATACAAATGAGACATAGTTCACATATTTTACCAATGATGGAATCGACACATGTCCAAACACATCACTATGAACTAGCTGTAAAATTCCTTCTGCCCTCATTGCACCAGAGGGGAATCTTACTCGATTTTCCTTCCCATATACACAATGTTCACAAAAATTAAAATCCAGAGAGAAGTTAGACATACCTTCAACCATACCTTTATCATGTAGTAGTCAAATACCCTTCTCTCCGATATGTCCCAGTCTTTGATGCCATAGAATAACCTTTTCTCCAGAGACAATAGGATTTATTTCTTCTTCAACTCCAATATTAGGAACAATGGAACTATTACACCCATCACTAATAATGCTTCCTTGAATATTATACAGAGTTCCAAACTGAAATCCCTTTAGCAACACCATTTCTCCTCGAACCATCCTCCAGGGTTCCTTTTAAATATTGTTTTTACCACTGGATTGTCCATTTTTCTTACATAAATCAAAATTTTGGCCAAACCTGGGATGTGCAGAACACCATGTAGTGCTATAATCCTTCCATGTATGAGCCTCAACTTAATTTTTCCTCATCCTATGATTCTGGTTGTCAATTCATCACCGAGGAAAACATTACCTCCATCATACCTTGCATATTCACAAAACCACTCCCTGTGGGGAGTCATATGAAAGGATGCACCTGAGTCAACCAACCATGCCTCATTATCTGCATGTGTTCTTGAAGAATCCAAGTACACATCCCCTCCTTCTTTCTTGGAGGTCTTTTCTTCTGTAGAAAGAGTTTCTTTAGATCCTTTCTTTTTCTCAACTTTGGATCTACACTGCTTCTTGTAGTTCCCTTATTTTTCACATCTCAAACATACCTTTACAAACTTTCCAGGAGATTTAGATATACCCTTAGACTTAGCTCTCCCACTTGAGGACTTAGATCTATTTCTTTCCTGGGAGCATCCTCTTTCAAATAATGCATATGTGCTTTGTCCTTCCATGTAATTCTATCTCATATCCTCCAACAACAAGGATGATACCACTTCATCAAACTTCAAGGCAGTTGTATTACTACCTATGGCCACAACCAAAATATCCCATGAGTCCAATAAACAACACAATAAACTGATACACTTATCTTCATCTCAAACTTTAATCTTAATAGATACTAACTGACTTACCATAGTATTGAAGGTGTTCAAATGATCTTCCACCGATTCTCCATCTCTCATCCTCAGGTTATACAAATTAGTTCTCAGGAATAGTTTATTTACTAGGGACTTAGACTGATACAAATTCCCCAACTTATCCCATAAATCCTTGTCTATAGATTTCTTTGACACATTCAGTAATACTGAATCTGAGAGGCACAGTCGGATTTTTCTCTTCACCTTTCGATCCAAATTTTTATAGTCATTTGTTGAAGTTCCTGTAGGTGCAGTACTTAGATCCACCATGATCCAATGATCTCTATCCACTAACATATCTTCCATATTGAGCTTCCACAACTCAAAACTTTTCCTATTAAACTTTTCGATCTCCATTTTTGAACTTCTCACCATTTATTTTCACCTGAAAAATCAATACCACAAATCTCCCACTGTAACAATGCTTATCACAATCCTGAGCCAAACCCTTGACCACAAAGGTGTCCCCCTGAAGCCAACAAAGCTCTGATACCAAATGTATATTTTAACCTTGTACAATATTTTACTGCAAATAGATTTTCAATAAAAGAACATAAAATATACAATGGAAACTACACACATTACATAGAGATTTTTCCCCTAGAAACCTAAACCAGGAAAATCGACATATTCTATATTCATTAATAGTGATACATTATTTACAATACAATATACATATAGGAGCCAACGACATCCAAAACCCTAACCCAATGACCTGGATTAGTCAACAAACCTAATTCCTTAATCGTGAATATAAAACCATAAAAAAAAACCATGTGCCGAAAAATCGCCTAATAATGGACAAGAAAATCAAGGCGACATGAAAAATGAGAAAAAAATACGACACATTTCCCAAGGAAAAACGTTTCTCGGGGGTGTTTCCCTAGAACCCTCGCATAGGGGGAAATATCAACCCCCTCAAACCCACCTACGCGCATGTCGCAACATACCAAGCACTAATGCTAGTTGTGCAAAGAATATAACACATTGCCAACAAATTTAAGGTCACTTTTGTGAAAACTAATTAGCAGATCTAAGGTAGTGAGTCAACGCTAGGGAAGTCCAGTGAAGGAATAATTTTGCAGGAGCCAAGTGTATAGATAAATAGTTACAAATAGAGGTTCTTTGAGTAAATATGTAGGTTTTGGGAGGAAAAGCGTGGACATTCTCAGGATACAGTGAGGAAAATCAAAGACTTTTGCAAGTATACAATGTAAGGATCGCGGACCTATGAGGAAAAGTTGTTGAAGATAAAATATCTAAACCTTAGGGCATATAGGTTGAAGGTATGTCTTCATGTGTGTGTTAGGGTGTCTATTATAAAGAAATCGGGAACATGTATGTCTTAGTGATTCATAAGAATTTGATTTGGAGAACTCTCTTATGACTCTTGGTATGAGGTATGTGTGGTTGCAGTCTTGATGAGATATTGGTATCAATAGTAGCAATAGAAATATCATAAACAAAAACAACAACAGGTTATTAGTTACACTAAAATTGGTAGTGACATATTGGTCTACATTAATTTTTTAGGGCATTTGGAAGGGGCAAGGAAAGGGGGTTGTATCCTCCTAGTTGGAGCCGATAAATTTGGGAGTTGGAGATTCCTTCAGGTTGTAGCCTGTAAATAGGGCGTTAGAGCCTCTTTCCAATTGTAGCTGGAGAAATAGGAATTCAGTGCTTCCAATGAATGTACTCCTTTATAAATAAGAAAAACATTATGTGGTTTTATCTTGCATTGGGTTTCCTCATAAAATTTTGGTGTATTGTGTTTATGTGATGTTTATGCATTGAATTATGGTGTTGATTATATATATTGAATTATCATGATATTTATTGGGGGTTTTATGTTACGATTAAAAGTATTGTTTGTTCTGATATTGATTCACCCCCCCTATCAATATTCCAACAATTAGTATCAGAGTGGGTTGTTTAGGTAGTAGTCTAACCACTGAAAGGAGATCATGGAATACACTAATGTTGGAGAACCAGTGTTTGACGGTAATAAATATACCTTTTGGAACAAAAGGATGAAAATATTTTTTATAGGAACAAGGATTTGATGTTTGGAAATCAATATTCAATGGGTATACAACACCATCCACTCCCCCAACTGACAGGCATGGAAAGAAACTCAATGAAAAAAAATAAAAAGCTAAAGGTATTATTCTAGGCAGTCTAGTTGATTCAATATTTGTCAAGGTTATGCATTGTGACAGTGCAAAGGATCCTTGGGATAAACTCCAAAATATTTATGAAGGAGATTTCAAGGTTAATGGAGATAAGTTTGAACAATTGAAGATGAAGGAATATGAATACATTGCAACCTACCTTCTGCGAGTTGACGAAATATTTAATGCTATTAAGGGATTGGGAGTATAAGTTGATGAATAAGTGGTTGCTCAAAAGGTATTGAGGTCTCTTCCTATGAGATTTGTTCCTAAAATATCATCCCTAGAAAAAAGAGAAGATCTTGGTACATTGAGCATGGATGAGCTACATGGAATATTCACATCCAATGAAATGAGAACATAATAGGAGAACCCAGTCATGAAGGAAGAAACTTTCAAGGAATCCAAGAAGAAAAAGAAGAAGAACAATAAAAAGTCAAAACTAGGTTGCAGTTGTAGTGATAATTAAGATGAAGATGAAGAGATGGATAACCTTGTAAGGAAAATAAATAAAGGAGTCGACAAGTATAAAGGTATGCTTCCATTGAAATGTTTTAATTGTGGTGGTATTGGTCATTTTTCTTATAAATGTCTTCATACGAATAAAGATAGTGATGAAGAAGAAGCTTCTAAAAGGGAAAATAAATATCAAAATAACAAACAAGAGAAGAAACAAAAGGAAATTCTTCAAGAAAAGTTTATACTCAAAGGAGGACAATTCCTCATCAGACGAGGAAGATAATGATAGTGAGATTGATTCAGAAATAATAAACTTCATGGCCGTAGAATATGATTCTAAAGAATAAGGTAAAGTCGATCTCAAAGTAGATTTAATCAGTGCATTAGAATAACTTAGGAAGGAAGGAAAGAAAAACAAGTCACTCAAGGATGAGTTAAAAAAACAATAGGGATCTCATAATTCCAACTCTGAATAAATTGAGCAGATGATCACAAGTATAAAAATTCAAATAGAAGAAGATAAAAGAATTGAGGAAATACTTAGAAGTCAATTAGAAGAAAAAGAGAAAATGATTGAAAGCTTGGAAGAATAAATAGTCTCTTTAAGGAAAGATATTCAGAAGAAATATATGCAACATAAGAGCATCATAATATTGGATCAAACCATCAATAGTCAAATACCATAAAATGACAAGTCCAGACTAGGATAAAATCAAGTATAGAATGAGAAAGGATCGATCTCCAAGACAATAGAACAAGAAGCAAGAAAAAGCAGTTATGCATAGATTGTCAAAGATTTTTTCAAGAAGGAAGAATGCATGCCCCCAAATAAGAACATTTTAGAAATAAATAAGACTCAAGAAGACGAATTTAGAAGGAGTGTATCGCAAAGAATATCATCTACTTCCAAGTATCAAAGGTTCTTTTATGGTCATTTTTTAAATTGTGCTAATTTTGGAAATAGAGCTGTAAATTGCA